>JAGFPH010026881.1:0-10249 GCA_018207615.1 Philaenus spumarius | reverse complement strand
GTAAAATAAGTGAGTGACGAGTCAAAACATGTTTTTTAATAAAAAACACGTTATTCCGTCAGAGGTTTTTGACAATTCTCGACCACTCTTTAAGTGACACGTAAATATATAGACTACATTTTTAAATCCATTTGTTACAATTTGTCAACATTTACCATCAGACTGATTTTATTATACTTTTCTGCTTACACCATGAATTATTCTCGTGCGAAGAAGGGAATACAGCTATAATATGCCTATAATTTAATAGATTTTGGTATTTTGATAAAAAATATAATATATAAATAACAAAAATAACACAAATATGCCTACACTTATAATCTTTATAATTGTACACATTTACCAAGTTAAAAATCTCCTCAACATAGTAATGTATGCCTACATAAAATTATTACTTTTTAAATAGTATTTTTTAAATTATTAATTTCTGACAACTAAATGCATTCTTTGTCTTCAACAACAATCATTTAACATTGGCCTAGGCCGATTTCAGTATTTCTAGATTATGTTGTAAACTATTAAAATGTAAAAGGAATTAATAATAAAGGTTTTATCATAGATTACGATTTATACATGGGTAATCCTACATAAATCGACACGCAAGCCGTCACTTTAACAGTCACACGTGTAATTTTGTTGTATGTTAAACAGTCAATTGTATTTAAAATATTTCAATGTAAAAATTGAATAATAAAGGTTTTATCATAGAGTATGATTTATCCATGATTCATCCAAATCCTAAAATATTTTAACGTAAAGTTTTTAATAATAAAGGTTTTAACATAGAATATGGTTTAGTCATGGATAACCTTAAAATCTATCACTCATAACTGTCGCATGAAACTGTTTCCGTCTTATATAGTTTTCTAGCAAATTTAAGCCCATGTGCTATGGACGAACATGTACGTCCGCTTTAAAATATGAGTGATTATTACGAAGAAAGGTTGAAAAATAAAAAAATAAATGATTTCTACTAATTTAGACTATAAATATAAAAAATAAAAGGTCAGCTCATATCATAGGAAATACGAAAATTGCTTAGCAGTGAATGTGTTAAGGATGAGGTCACCATCCACTAACATATTGAACACCCTCCTTCACCTGAGCTATTGGTATGTATTTTAAATGCACAAGTATTTACAGGCATTCTTAATTAGTTCAAATCTATATGTAGGCTATATAAAACCAAATACCACTCACTGACTGACTGACTCACTCATCACTATTTCTCAAAAGCTACCGAACGGGTTGAAATAAAATTTGGTATATATCTTCCTCTAGGGCCCTATGTGTTCGCTAAGAAAGGTTTTCCAAAAATTGGAAATTTTAGGGGATTTTGGGGGGGGGGGGGGTCAAAGTTACTAGAAAAAAAACACCAAAAGGATTGGAATGAAATTTGGTATATAGCTTCCTCTAGAGCCCTAGGTGATCCCTAAGAAAGGTTTCCAAAAACTTCTAAATTTTAGGGTGGTTTGGAGGGTCAAAGTTACTAAAAATCCCCATAAGAAACACATAGTGTACTATATTTATTGATATGTTTTTATTGCTAATATACATTTAACTTTGATTTGTCAATCCGTGCAAAGCGGGATCGGGGTGAATAAACATTAATTACTATGCTGCGAAACTTTTACCGTGTGCGAAGCCACGGGTACAACAGCTAGTAATATACATATTTTCCTTTCTCTGGGAACTAGGGTGGGGGGGGGGGGTTATGGCACCCTTCTACCCATTGGTTGGGCGCCCATGGCTTAGTTGACAATGTAAACAATTTTTGTAAGCAGGATTTCACTTACTATTAGGCTACTTTAGCGATTGACTTCAAATTTATTATGGTTACATATCTCTTACACCAATAAACGTTTCTGGGATTAAATAAACGTCAGAACCCCCCTCCCCACGAAATTCCTTACGTGGATTTTAAAGCTTTTATGGTGTTTTACGTTTTGATTGATTTTAGAGAATCTAGACGGGCTATAAGGTCGCTCAGGGGGTTGGCGTGCGAAGCACACATTACTCTGTGTATTGAAAATACTCCCAATATGAGGGTTGGCGTGCGAAGCACGCAATGCATTGTGTATTGAAAATACTCCCAATACGGGGGTTGGCAACTAAATGCAATCACAATTTCAACTGACACACAACGCGGCGGAAAAGCCCTTCCTGTGGTGGGGGGAACCGTGTCACCGCCGCCGGGTCGTTCTTAGGGCTATTCCGCCACCTGAGTCAGCGATCCATATTATTCATATCTATGGTGCTCCATCCTGCTGGAAAGTAACATTTATTCCTTTTTCCCTTTCAATATCGTCAATTTGTGGAAAGACTTAGATTTCTAATTTTTCCACATTTTCTTCTGATGTTCTACGCCGGCCGGGCGATTTCTTAATGTCTACGCTTCCTGTGTCTTTGAACTGTTTATAATGAAATGAAATGAAATGAAATAGTGCTTTTATTATGATATACATAACATATTTACAGGATTTACCAAATAAACACCTTCTTAGGCAATGGTCTGCCGACCGTCCGCCAGGTTGGCACTAACTTAAACAATTAACAATTTTTTTTTCTTTGAAAATGTAATAAATATAAAAATAACATAATACATAATATTAAAATTTATTTAAGAAATCATCTTTTCTTCCCACTCATAAGGAAAAGGATATTGGACATCATAATTAAATTCAATAGTTAAATTCGGTTATCAACGGCCATCTATAGGCCCAAGCCTCTCTCAGGTATTTGGCAAGACATCGGCAATCCTTGCCATTCAAATATGATTCAAATTCCGCTTGACTTATTATTTCTTTAAAAAAACATTTTTTGCGAATTTGTCTAAGTATGGGACACACCGCTACAAAGTGAAAGACTGTTTCATTTTCACCTAAATTACATAAAGAACATAGATTATTTCTATCTGCCATCCAGGGTTTGTAATTTAAATTAAATACTTCCGATCTTTGAACTGTTTACACCGACGAAGAATAGGTTTATTAGTACGTCTGTTTTGTCCGTAAGTCGAAAACGTCGTTACACGAGAGTCACTGACTTCAATTCAGCATACCACAAAACACACTGAGCTTTTTGTTGTACTCTCGCCATTACAGACTGACTGCGGTGAGCGTTAAGGCCCGGTACACACTTGCTGCAAATGGACGCTGGACGCTGCGTCCCTTTCAATCGGATAGGAAGAAGTACATAGGAACTGATGGTGCGTTACACACGGGACGCCGATACCTATCTAACCCTAGCGTCCCTTGCGATAGCCATCGAGATGGACGCAGGTTTCTGTGGGACGCGCGTCACTTTTCCCTACCCCCGATACCTAGCAGTACCCAACTTGCTATCGAGCAGTGCACACTTGCAGCCGCGTCCTATCTGCGTCCATACTATGTCTGAGGATTTTTTAAATTTCCATGATCTTTAAACTTTTTATAGTTTTTACTTAAACTTTAAACTAATTTTTTAAACATTAAACTTTTTAACTTTAATCATTTTATACTTTTCTTACTTTTAATTACTGTACATTTAAATATAACATTATTTATTTAAAAATTAACAGAGAATTATAGCAAAGTACTGATGGGTTTATGCAAATTTTAAAAATAATGAAAATAAATAAATATGTTCTAAATCTTAAATTAAAGGATTTTACAAACCTCAGTGTCACTGCCATCATCTCCAAGGGAGGTATGGGAGATCTCATGTAGGTTTCTTTTCCTTGTAATGCGTCGCTGATTCGACCGGCCAGTTCGTCAAAGGATCGAATTGACATTCGAAAATAATAAAAAAAACTTGTCATCATCTTCTCTGAGATCCATCAGACATACATTGAAAGCACCCTTCAAGCACCTCTTGCTGTTGTATGGATGAACCCAGTACAGTACTTGCTATTGTTATTTGCACTTTCACGATTTACGTATTTCTACACTAAGTATGAAAAACAACTTTCTTTTTTAATATTTGAGCTTGTGTACGATCCATCTCGGTTGGTGGCAAATGAAAGAGTTGATGCGGCTTATAAACGTGGGACGCCGAACGGACGCAGATAGGACGCCGATGGGACGCAGATAGGACGCAGATAAGGCACAGATGGACGCAAATTTAATGGACGCAGCGTCCCGCGTCCATTTGCAGCAAGTGTGTACCGGACCTAAGATGATGCCTGCGCATGCGCACAGCTCACTTCAAGGTCAGCCCAGTCGTGGTATTAAAACTCGAACACTTTGACAGCGTTATCCCGATTGTTTCGCATAGATCGCCTAGCTATTTCTTTTACACTTTTACAATTACATATCAAAATTAAGGCCACCTTTTTCGATGACCCTGTATGTTTATTTGCATGCAACAAGCCACAATAGCTTAATAGCACATATTCTTGATGACCAAATTTTCTCCTTTACAGTACAACACTTCGTAATATCAGCAAACAAAAAATTAATTAAATATCCGGTTAGTGCAATAGACGTCATAAAAGTACGTAGATAGAAGAGCCCTAACAAGTTGCGTGGGACGTTATAAGAGTTCCACGCAGGTGAACACAACCCTCTGTGCGGCGAGAGGGAGGGGGGCGGAACGTTTCAACTCTTGTCATCAAAGTACTGGAAGTGAAATATTAAACCATTTCTGTCCCCTTTGTGCACTGCACTTATAGTTTGCAAACTGTGATCTAATACACAGGGAGAGGTGAAAACCCGAACCTATTGATTATTGGAATTCGTAACCTGTAAAATGCACTAGTACAGGGTTGCCAACAGACTTTGATAAAAATCCCATATATTTCCAGAGTTTCCATGACAACAGGGCCGACGCAAAAGTTTTTTTGGCACATGCGGGATCAGGTTTTGGCGCCCCTCTCTTGTAAACTTGTTCGTCTTTCAATTAACGGAATACGTATTAATTTTACTGTTTATTACAAATTAAAATAATTTGACCGAGCAGCTGAACCGCTGACGTGAGTTGAGCGAATTTCCAAAATTAAGTTTATCGGCCTATGTTTTAGGGTTTCAACCGACAATTTGAGAAATAGGTCTATTCACGACGGTGCTGAATAGCTGCAAAATGCTTCGCACTTCATACCGCATGTTGAAAGTATTTTCAATACAAAGTGCATTGCGTGCTCCGCACGCCATTCCTCATATTGTGAGTGCCTTCAACACACAAAGCATTGCGTGCTTCGCACGCCAACGCCCGTATTGGGAGTATCTTCAATGCACAATGCATTGCGTGCTTCGCACGCCAACCTTACGGTAAAATCCAACACACGGCTTTGAACCGGGTACTTGTATGGTATTTCACGTTTTGATCGTTTTTGGGGGACCTATAAGGTCGCGTAAAAAAACAAAATGTGCAAAATAACATCCTACATTTATATTCGTAGAAAACACTCTTAAAAAACATTTACTCTCGTAGGAAAAATCTAAAAAAATAGTTACTTCCGGTCAAAAAACGTGCTTCCGGTTGTTGGATTTTTTGGCTAATGAGCTCGTCCGAGCGACATAGACAACCAACATGTGTACCAATTTGAACCAAATCGGACTTAATATGCGGCCGCTAGAGTGCGAACACATATATACACATATGTACATATATATATGATTTTAAATGACACCCCAAAACGTGTTCTGGGGACCATGATCGATGCTCATTTGCTACTCCCGACCTTGGGTCTTACCATAAGGGCCACTGCAATAGTTAATTTTTCCTATGGAAATTCGCTAATAAACAATCAAGTACATTAGGTAAATGGTCTCAGCAAGACAGCGCTACTAGCCATACAGGGAATCACTTCGATTGATTCACACCGTGTGACGTCATGTCCGAGCGATAAACTGCGCAGTTCTGGCAGTTTTTACGCTGGCTTTCGGCCTGCGCGAGAGACTCTACTTTGCACCGATAAACTGCGCAGTTTGTACAGTCTTGTCTAGTCGTTTCCAGCCACGCGCGTCAGCTCTTTACTGCATGTCGCTTTTTACTGTATTACTCGTATTTATTCTTCTGTTGTAACCGCCATGGCGAAAAAAAGAACAACCGAGTTTAACTGCACGAAAAAACTGAGAACAGAACTGAGGAGAAAACTGAAGTAGCCCACACACCATACAGTTTACACAATTTTTATTTGCACAGATAAAATACACAGTTAAACTGATCGTGTGTGGGTCCCTTGATGTCATGTCTGAGCGATAAACTGAGGAAACTGCGCAGTTCTGGCAGATTTTTACGCGGACTTTTGGCCTGCGCGAGAGACTCTACTTTGTACTGATAAACTGCGCAGTTTCCACAGTCTTGTCATTTCCAGCCACGCACATCAGCTCTTTACAGTATTTTGTACTCTTCTGTTGTCAAAAAAAAAAAAAAAACTTCTGAATTTCATTGACGCTTTTACTGCGATTATACTGCACGAAAAAAAACTGAGAACAGAACTGATGAGAAAACTGAAGTAGCCCACACACCACACAGTTCACACAATTTTGCAGTTTTGTTTATTTAACCTTTATCTATACATGTTATCTATACCTTGCGTAAAACAGAAAAAAATATGCAGTTGGTACTAAGGTACTATCGTGTTTCGGACGCCGTTTTTCAACCTAAAAAGTTGTGAAAATTTTTATATTGTTCTTAAAGGCTATGTCTTTTGTCTTATATCTTATCTTCTAAAGCGAGAGATAATTGTCTGTCTGCTAAATGGATCTGGAATCTCCGTCTAAGGATTTTTAATTTTTTGATTTTATATGGGGCTTTGGGCCACGAGAAATCAATTGGAAATGGTCACCAGTCCGGGAAAATCCGTTTTCTACGTCTTTTTATTAAATTAAAAAGTGAAATTTGTCCATTTTAAACAATACAAAGCACAGCTGATGCAAACGTTTTCAATGTCATTACAATAATCATCTGTTTTCTTTTAAACGAAGCACAGCTGATGCAAATGTTTTCAATGCCATTACAATAATCATCTGTTTTCTTTTAAACTGTATTTTATTAGAGGTAAGCCTAATGTTGTATCTATAGTTACCATGGCAACGAATACTTCTGCTAAATAAACATACCCTTTATTTAGTTGTTTAATGTTATAGGCCTAACCTAAACGATGTTCATGGAAATTTGCAATAATAGTTATTGACGTGAGCGAACTAGGCCCTAGGCCTAAATCGATATTGAAATATTAAACTTTAATTTAGGCCTGACTTATTTCTGAGGCATAGCGTTGAGATTATGGTTAATCCTTTAAACTGTATTTTTATTACAGGTAAGCCTAATGTTGTATATACTGTTTATTTAATTGTTTAATGTTATAGGCCTAACCTCAAAACTCAATAATCCAATATTTATTATTGAAATCATAGCCCTGCTTATAATCGAGCTTTAGCTCGGTCTCCTGGTACTATCTCGTAATTGAAAGATATCGACGGCAACTCCTTCTAATCAGCAGTTTAACTGAGTAAAAATTGATTATTTTTAATACATTTTTTGGGAGTTTTAATCAATAATTTCCATATTTTACGCTAACAGGTAAAAAATATAAAGCCTTTTTTATAACTTAAAGTAGTTTCACAGATTATTAATTTATAAATAGAATCCGAAACACGTTATTACGAATGCATGTTTCAACGATTTTGCGGCTTGAGGCAAACCTTTTTATTAAAATCATACTGTATAACACTCGGGAGTTTTCTTCAAGGTAAAGAAGAGCCTTAAACTGATTGTGAGTGGGCCTCTTCTTAGAGCGTAATTGGAATCACATAGAACATGTACATTTCAAAAAGACTTTGATTTATAGTTATTTGTACCTGTGTCATATAATTGAACTATTGTTGTTTGTATTGGGTCATACTGTAGATTAGGGATGAGCATCGATAGTTAAAACATCGATATTCACCATGTATATTTAAAAAAGTCATCGCTTCAGAAAACCTATTTACCTTGCATTTTAATCTATATACAGTATATTAAAAGAATTTGGTCAAAACCTATTTCCAATCGCCCAGCCTCTCCTAATGGACCGATTTTGATGATTTTTGTTTTAAAATGTGTCTTATTACCTGTAGATATGTCATCAAGCATTTACCGAAGTCCTAGGACATTAGGGCTACGCCCCAGTGGCCCTCAAAGTTTCAATGTTAATCTTATGGAAGGTCAATCTTAAGGAAGAAGAAGAAATATTTCTTTTGATTTTATCAAGGACACAAAAACGCTGTTCGTATGAAAAGCTTAAAACAGCTGATTTTGATCAACAACTGATTTGGATCAAATCAGTATCAAATGTAGTATTACCTTTTTGAGGTTACATTGACAAACTAAAAACAAACACAAACAAAAATCAACGAAAAATGCTAACTATATTTTAATTCAATTCAAACATTGGTTGTTACAAACCTATTATATATAAAACAGCTAATTTGGATCAAAAACTGAACATAATCATTCACAGATATGTCAAGTATTATATATTATCATCCGTTCAGCCGCTATTCACCCGAGAAGGAGCCCCGGTATACAATCCTTCAAATTTCCCATGTTAATCTTATGGAGATAATGTTTAATGAGTTTGAGTCAGCTGCCAAATAAAACAGCTAATTTATGCTCGGTCACCTATGTACAAACGAGCAAAAGATTAACGAGATTCTTTATCGAATTTTCCACCTGCGAGCGAAGCGAAGCAGCCATCTGAGGCCGAAGGCCGAGCCGGGGCTGGGACGCGGAGCGTCCAGGGGCAGAGCCCCTAGTTTTTATATTTATAGTCTAAATGAGTAGAAATTACTTTATTTTTACTTTCTCCCCCTATACCATAGTATATGGAGAAAGTATTGTATTCGTCAAAATTTTCGAATTTGAGTTTTTGGTGGAAATATCCGTTTTGGGCCCCCCTGAACCTAAAAAAGTGGTTTTCGGAGTGATGTCTGTATGTGTGTGTGTGTCTGTATGTGTGTCTGTGTGTCTGTTATCAGACCTAGAGCCTAAACCAGTCGTCCGATTTTGATGAAATTTGGTATAGATGTACTAATCCACGGTATCTCCAGGCGTTTTTTTCATTTTTGTAAATTTTTTATTTTTAAGGGTAATTTTCCCATAAAAACCCTTAAAATAACGGAAAAATCAACTTTTCTCAAAAACGGCTCTAACGATTTTGATTAAAATTTTATAGTTTATTAGGGACCTAAAGTACTATAAACTGTAAAATTTTAATCAAAATCGTTTGAGCCGTTTTTGAGAAAAGTTGGTTTTTCAGTTATTTTATGGATTTTTATGGGAAAACAACTTTAATACAAAATCATCTCTCCTACCCCACCCTACAAGTCACCGTGAATCTGTTTAATAATTTAAATATGTTTGTGAGAAAGTATGTGCCAGTTCCTGGTACCGTTTATTTAACCTTTCTACGTGATAATCACTAATATTTTAAAGCGGACGTACATAGCACATATGCTTAAAATTGGCGTGCGAAGCACGCAATGCAATGTGTGTTGAAAATACTCACCAATACGGGAGTTGGCGTGCGAAGCACGCAATGCATTGTGTATTGAAAATAATCCCAATACGGCGTGAGAAGCACTGTGCGTCGGCCGCTTCTCATAGTGTTCAGTGTCAAGCTCACATGTGCGTCCTTAGCAGTGAAAGTGTTAACTAATCGATACAAAACGTAAATATTGCATTTATATTATGATGTTGACTTCTTATTGTAAACAAGGTTCTGTTCTTAGTTAATGTCGAACTGAGTATGTCAATTCATGATTAATTTATCAAAATAAATGCACAAAAATACTGTACATTTTTAAAAACATCGATGTCGGGGAGAATCATCGATGTAGCAAAATTATCGGTTGATTTCCACCGATGTATCGATCATCGACATGAAAACATCGATGTTTTGAAATCATCGGCCATCGATGATCAATCCTACTGTAGATAGACTTTGTTGTGAGTGCAACACGGGACACGGGTAGGTGTGCTCCAGTCATCAAAATGTCTGCGTTGACTGCATGCAGGGATTGTGGTGAGGGCAAGTCTTATCTTTAAAATATTTGCGTAACTACAACGAGAGTTTAAAATATTTAATTACCTGAAAATTGAATTTCTGAAACTGCTCCACCGTATCCACGTCCGTATTGGCTATCGGAACTCTCTGGCACGTTTCCGGCGTGATCACGCCGTCCGCTTCCGGTTCCACTGTGACGTCATCGCCGCCGCCGTCTTGTTCCACCGGTCCACGCAACTCGAGGGCGAATTCGTTGCTCTTCCTATCTGTCTTCGCATA
>JAGFPH010026880.1:0-10250 GCA_018207615.1 Philaenus spumarius | reverse complement strand
AACCTATTGTTTTGAAACTGCCTATTGTTATTGTTTTGATATTGTGGCCTATTCTGATTTTGTGAATTGTATTTATTTTCTTGTATTTGCCTATTCCTATCAAAGCTATTCTGTTTATTGTTATCTTGTACATATTTATTACTTTCCTGCCAATCCATAATTATTTTTTCAAGTTTACTAAGGTTCTCAGGTGCCGCTGCTAAAATAACTACCCTTAATTCATCCGGCAATTGTTTCACTATGTGACGTGTAAAAGTCTCCATTGACATAGGTGGATCTAAGAACTGCGTTTGATGATGTAACCTAATGATATAATTATGTATATCTTTGATAGGCCCTGTATACTGCTTTCCTAACATTATTTTCATGCGCAAGTTTTCTTGCTTGTCTTGCGACCAGAATCTCTCTAGAAACGCAAGTTTAAAATCCTCAAATCCTAACCATTCTTGGTTATGTACATCAAACCAAGTACCTGCCTCTTCCTTAAAATATTTCCTAATGATAACTAATTTATATTCCCATTTTTCATTTCTATACCTATTAAAGGTATCTAAAGCCTTAATAAATGTCTTAGGGTGTGGTTCCCTCTTTTCATTAAAAAAATCTGGTATTATTGTTTCATTCTTAGCCTCTCCTAACATAACTACAGATTTAGTTTCCAACCTAACCTCAAACTCATCTCTAAGTTCCTTAACATCTTTCTGTACACTATCTATTTCAGAATTTAACATTTCTACAACTTTATCCTCAACCTGATCACATTTCTTATCTAATTTCTTAATCTTATTATTAGTATGTACTAAATTTTCATTGACTTTTACAAATTTCTCATTAACTACATCCCTAGCTTTAACAAATTTATCATCAACTGCCTTGAATTTACCCTTCATTTCATTTGAAACTGCTTTGACTTTTTTATCAGTCTCTACTTTATTAACTTCAAACTTTTTTGTTAAAGTACTTACTTCTACTTTTAAACTATCAATTGCTACTTCATTTTTCTTGAATTTAGAGTTCAACTTAACAAAATCATCCTTAACTTCCTGTCTAAACTCACTAAACTTATCCTCAAATTTCTGATTTAATTCATCAGATTTTTTATTTAACTTTTCAAACCTACTGTCTAAATCTTGTTTAGAGTTATCAAATTTATTGTTTACCTCTAACCTAAATTCATCAGACTTTTCACTTAATTTTTCAAATTTATTATCTAACTCTCGTTTAAAGTCTTGTTTATCTTCTAGTCTATATTGTTCAAATCTATCATTCATACATTTCAAAAATTCAAGTACACCAACATCATTGTTTCCTGATGCATTGTTAACCTCCACTTTATTTTCCATATTTGTAACAGAATTTACTTCTGCACTTACCTTATTTTCATTTTCTACGACACTATCATTTGTTGAATGATTTAATATCGAAATACCAGAATCATCTAGTTCTGCCATCGTATATTTATTAATTAACCTTCTATAAATTCTATTTATTAACCTTAAAACTTTTAAAACCTTTTCAAAATTTTTTTGAAATACAGCCAACCACTATGATTCCATCAAAGTCATCCTTCCCAGTGTTTTCGTTTGTGGTAAAGAAGTTCGGGCGCCATTTTGTAACGTGCTGCCTCTGTGCCAGCCGTTTACAAACAATTTATTAATAGAAAACAAAAAAAATGAAAAATAAAAATTTAATTTTGACAAAAATATTTCTAAGTTATTTTTAAAATAAAAAAAAAATACCTTTACTGTGTAACAATTATTTATTATTTCCTACCTTCAATCCATTTACTTATTTAATTAATTAAATTATCATTTTAAAATATTATAACACCTTAACCCCAATAAAAACAAACGAACATAACCCCAAAATTGAAGTTAGGTTATGTTTTGATCACATCTGTTACTCAACAGCTGATCATTAAATATCTGTTACACATCAACTTGTTATATCTGTGACTACAGTTCCTTGGTTACAAATGGATTCGTCCGAAGGATCAGCCGCCATGTTTGTCACATGCGCGCGCTCCCTCCAGATTGTCTCGTGTTCACCAAAACCTGTAGCCATTTTGAATTACACTTACAAAGAAAGACTAAAAACTGAATTTATGATTTAAACAAGGTCCGTTACCACAAAGTACTTCTGGAAAGGATAGTAACTCAAATTAAAAACTCATAGTGGTTGACATTATTATTTTACTGAATCATTCTAAATTGTAAAAACACATACATTAATTATTATTTCAAATTGGCAACTCATCGTTTTAATTATTCCAATCACACACTCAAACACACAAATTTATTATTAGTAATTTCACCTTAGATATACAAAAACTTATATTGATAAATTATTCAAATGCAGACTTAGTTAAATTAGTTTACTACTTACGATCTTTCTGTTTTATAGTGCACTTTAAAGAAATAGATATGAATTTACAAAGAGAAAAAACTTACAACACATATGAATTCAATTAAAATAGAAAACCCCATTATTCTTTAGTTCGTCGCACTTTAGCCACGTAGATTTTGATTCACTTAGACTTTCGTTGCACTTGTTATAAAATCTTTGTGTAAAGAGTTGGAAGCCATCCCGCACGTGCACGCTAACTTTCAAAGTTGATAATTTTGAGACAATTCATAAGCAATTCTCACATTCTCGCTATTGAACAATACACAACACTGTCTTTACTCCTCCTTAAACATTTTTAAACGGTAGTTCTACTTTAACTACCGCAAAAAAGCACTTGTTAAAACATTTTGTTGGACTAGCCGCAGAACACGTCTGTACTGTACTCGAATACTGATGAGAGTGGAAAGCGTCCTTCTTGTTCATTTTCCTTTCGATCACACCATCTGACGTCATCAAAACCAGAAAACCAATGAGAAGCTGTTTTTCAGGGGACCGTAAATATGTCTCCCTAGAACTGGTAACGCTAGGTACCAACATTTTAGGACAAAATTTCTGTCTCTATCATAGATGAATCACACAGGCTTTCAACATAATCTATCTAGTTTATTTCTTACAATGTCTGAAATCGTCTTTCAATATTTATTCATCACTGTCTAAAAACTTAGTGGACCATAACTTCAAACTCTCCAATACCTTTTAACTGTTTTTCATAGTTTGACACATCGTGAAACATAATTTAAATATTTAAACAAAAATGAATTTAAACATGAAGTTAATATTATGTTTGATTTAATCTGAATTACTAATTAATGTCTGCATTTCCCTTTGAATTTCTATGTTCATTAATATTATGAAATAACTAAATCTTTTAAATTAGGCTAATGTCCAAAATTTACCTTATGACCCTTTTTACGTTATTTTACTATTTTGATGTTTAAAAACCCTGAAACTCACATGTATTACAAGATGTCAGGAGTTAGAGGGAAGATTAGAGAATAACATGGAGAAAGAAAGGAAAGTCATGGCGGAACAAAGAAAACAGCTGGAGTTAATCGAACTGAACGTCCGAGATCACAATACCAAAATTAGGGAAATAGAAAAGGAATTAATGGAAAAACAACATAACTACCCGCCTCAAATATCTGTTAGCTGTAGTGGTCAGATTTCTGGAATAGGAGAGAACACAGTACCTAAGTTTCATGGACGAGAAATGAACCCCACAGAACATCTTCGGAGGATACAAAGGTTTTACGAAAAGAGAAGAACGATTAAAATATATCACCCCAGGTACTCCCTCCCGATTGAGAGACAAACACAGAAACAACTATTTACCCCAACCGGGGCAATTACCGATTTACAACGGTATCAATAATATAAAAGTGTAATAATTCATGTAAATAAGTTAGTGAGATGAATCAGGTAAATATTTTCATTGTTGGAAATTTGTTCCCAGGAAAACCTTTAAATTAAAGATTTTCTGGAAAAGTTACCTAGGGGATAATTGTTACAATTCAAATATTTCCCTAACTCTGTAAAGAATTAAGAACGAAATTAAAAATACGTATTGGAGCGAGAGAGATAGAAGTCAAATTGGAATGTCATTCATTTAGTTAATCCGTCATACACGCCCGACACCTAGCGACAATTATGCGCAACACTAAATACTACAACGGAAAGGTACAATCAAATCACGACTTTCAACTCGAATTCATTAAAATAAAATTACAAAACGAATCTGTAGACCTACATTTCCTACATCAAAAATATTCAAAACTAAATTCTGCATCCAGGAAAGCTAAAATAACAACATAAAACCAAGTCAATCGACAAAGATTTACGTTAAAACGCAAGGAGAAACTAGGCCTATCTAATTACAAATCGAAGAGAAGTTGGCAGAATAAATCCGATTACAAGAAAAATACATTCTTATTAGAAAATTAAACCAGGCCTACGAAAAGAACCAATTTTTTACATCTCAAATGTCTTTGGTCTAAATCTAAAATAAACGCCGATAAGCTATTATAAAATATAAAAACGAAGCCCCGACCGACAAAATTTAATCGTAGGCGGATACTTCATGTATGTAAACTCCTCCCACGAAACGCTGTGATTGGTCCACGTAATTCTTGCTACCAAATGAAAAAATACAAAGAATAAGATATATACATTCTAGAAATTAGATAGCAATTATTGTAATAAGGAGTTATTTAAGTGTTTTCTATAATTTAACTGTTTAAAATCATATTAAATTCATAGTAAAACATTGTTATGTATCAAAACAAAGACACAATTAAAATAAATCACACTTCACGACTCCCAAACACCTATTACATTAACAAACCCAAATTCCAGAAGATATGAAGATTCATCAGGCGTTATTATCCATTTCCTGGAAAGGTAGAGAAGCCCCAAATGAAGAACATTGTTAAGTTGGCCACTAAATAGTGCAGTTGATATAATTTTGGCTGTTGAAATTTAAAGAAAAGAATCGGTATTTGAATAAATATGAAGCTTATGAAGTTCAGTGTTTTTCCTTTATAACAATTACTATCAAATTCTAATCTACAAGCACAAACAACCAATTGGGTGAGAACTTTCCAATTAACTAGGCCTAGTCTATTTTAAGATCCAACACCAAACCAGTTACCTTAGAGGGATAACTTATCTATTTGAACTAAACTGTGAATAATAATATATACATATGTTATGCATATAGATTTACCAAGAACCTTTGAACTTTAAACTATCGTAAATTCAGTGATCCATTATAATACTAAATCCATTAGCCAAATAACCTTTTTGACGATTCCATATAATCTTGCTCTCATTAATTTTGTACATATTTTAATTGTGTTATCTATAATCAAATTTGTTTTCTTTTTAAATACTTTGGGAAAAAGACGGCTCCAACCCACCGAGTTAAGATCTTGTGTTTTAAAATTATTGAACAACAATTAATAACCTGTTTATCATCAAACTTAGTATTCACAATTTAAATAATATTGTTCTTTGAAAAGAAATATCATTTTATGTATTACCTATAATAATACAGAAGTAAAAGATTGTTTTATAATTGGATGGAGTTATGCAGAAAGCTACCAAGCCACATGTAGACAAAACAGAGAAAATCCTTCTTAACTTTCCTGAGGATTATTATAATCAGGATAGGTTCTAGATAATTTTTTTTACACAAATAAAATTTTAAAATTATTATAATATTTATTGATATATAAAAATTATTCTTAAATCATTATAATCCTATGAAAACATATAAATTTGAGGGTTGGATGCATTCTGAAAAAATAGAAAAAGCACATTACAAAATAACAAATGTTCAGAAGTATTCTGCAGAAGTATAAGAACTGTAGTTTTATGATTTCTTTATATTCATTTTTGATTTTATAGTATGATAATAAATCTAATATAAATTTAGTTTTTTTTAACATTTATAGATATCGAAAAAACTATTTATTATAAAAATAAAGAAATACAAAAAATAGTAATAATACTCTTAAGTCTAATACAGCGAGTATATCTAATTAATTTATTTATTGAAAGTTTGATTATTATACATCCAACATTTGTTTAGTTTTTACTAAACATTTATAAATATATTTAAAAACAATAGTAGGTCTTCATAAAAAACAAAAAAAAGCAATTTTAAGTAATGTAAAATAAAAAGTTCACTTTCTAAATTTTTATTGTAGTTCAAAATCAACATGCTTAACATTAAAACAGTCTATATCTTCTTCAATGCCTGGTTCACTTCTAAATGACTTGTAAAAAGCTATAGCATCTGAAGGTATCAGATGAAAAATAGATTTTATATCCTTTATTTTAGCTGGTGCTATTGGTTTGCCATCAGGCCAAAGGGAAATTAGGTCATTCTGAAAATTAGTATTCTTTCCTCTTAAGGATTTTTTAATGTCAATAGTAATATCGAAAGATTGAAAATCATTTAACTTAAAATGTAATAAGAAAGGTTCAACGATATTCATTTTTATTTGACGAATTTTTAACCAGTTTATTTTTTCATTATTAATGCTAGTTTTGCGATTTGTAATTTTTGACTCAATTATTTTGGTTCCAAAAAGTCTTGCGCTTGCATCTCGTATACAACAAGTGGGTTTTTCTTCCTACACGTCTTCATTACTTGAATATAATCATTTGGTGTATACAGTCTTTGTTGATGTTTAAGAGCCTGTTCTATATCGCTGAAATCAGAATCATTAGGAAGAAAACTGTGGCTAGAATAGAGGAATTTTAATGTGACTGTCTTTAAATGAGGACTGGAATGTAAAATAGTTTTTAACATTAGTGTCAATTTTATATTTCTATTCTGACCGCCACAAGAATCGCTCCATAGGATTAAGTTATGGACCTTATCAGATAGATTTCCTTTTACGTGTTGTATTAGGCAAGACCCTACCTCTTGAGCACCTCTACCAGCTGTTCCCTCAACCCAAACATAGCAGTACCCTTTTGAATGTTTTCCACTGTGAACACCAAAATTATAAAGCCAAATTTGACGTTTATAAAATATTATATTAGTTGGAATTCGCGGTAGAGGAAGAGTTTTTTCCAGATCAAAAGTGAGGCACTCAGTATCTTCTGTTTCCCTTGCATATGCCATATCTATTTTTAATTGTTTTTGTGCTCCTTCTGCAATCTTAAGATGGTTATCATGCTGTAATTTAAAAATATTCTTCTGTTCTTCATTTGTTTCATTATCAATTTGAATCCTAATGGAGTCACAAAAATTGCAAGTATCTTTCTTCAACGTTTTAATTTTTAGGTTAAATTTTGTGAGAAATATTTTTTTATACGATGCCATACTAACTGGATTAGCAGTCTCTGATGTATACATTTCATACATTTTTGGAACTGTCATGTCTGGTGGTAAAAACTGAGCGTTAGTGTCACTACGGCAATAGTGTGATATGTATCTTGGTATTTTGTTTATGTGATCTATTACTAATTGTATTCTTTCATCTTCAAGTTTGTTGTGACCACCCTGTTTTTTCCCACGTTGATCTAAGAGTGCAGACCTGCCGTGGAACTTTTTCAATGCAGTATTTACACGAAAAGGTGTTATATTCAGAGATTTGCAAAATAATTCCCTGCAGATTTGACAAGAATCAAGAGTATATACTCTTGAAAATAATCTACTTTCTGTATTTCTTCCATACGATCGTTTCTTTGGCTTTTCCAAAACACAGGCTGCGATGTAGGTAGTTTGTGCATCATAGGATTCTAAAGACCAGAACCGATTAAACTCTTCTTTGCGCCTGGTACTGTCAATTTTGTTTGAACAATTCCCAACACAGCCGCAGTTAAAATCAATAAACGATTTAGGCTCCATTTGTTTACCCTTGTAGTTGAAATAGGTATTATTACTATTCTTACGTTTTTTATTCTCTTCTCTAGTCACATTTTCAAATTTCCTTTTCCTACCTTTTTTTGGTCTTGCACTTGATGAATTAATTTCTTCGACATTTTTCGAACCACCTGGTAAATCCTGATCAGGAACAGATGCTTGTGGCTCAACGATGGTCTGTATTTCATTACATGAATTAGGTTTGGGAGATGGCATAGAACTTGTATCATTAATATAATATGGAGGATCTTTCTCATAATCATCTGCTTGAACCTGTACAATATTATTCTCTGATATCATATTTGATAAATATGAATCATTTTCAACATCTAAAGCTTTATCGTCAACAGTGGGCATATTCTGTAAAGCCTCCAGTACAATAACGCTTTCTTCGTCTCTTCCTCCATCTGTAACATTCAATTACAAACATAAAAGAAACAATCAAGATAATACATCACACCAATCTCATTCATACATAGAACAACTCATTCATAATAATTTTCTGTAAACAAAAACAGACAAATAAGTTAAACGTCCTGATGCAATTATTGTGTTAAGCTACCTAAAACAATTTTGAAAAAACTAGGAGCTTTTAAAAAATATATCACTGTTATTATTTCATTTATACAATATTGATTGACTTTACTCAATCAAGAACTTTTTAAAAGACAGTGAAGTAGTGTCTTCATTAAATTACACATGTTCTAATGATTTTACAAAAATAAATTAATATTTAATTCATTGAAAATAATTGTTCTATAGATAATAAAAAGAGATTTGCTCTACAAGTAAAATTAACTAAAGAAACTTGTACTGATTGTAGAAGAATATAACTAAGTGCCAATAGGCCTATATTAGATTTGATACACAGTATTAACATTTATGTAAAACACATAATAAACATTTAAATTCTCACCTTGGCCTGATTTTTCCAAATCACATACTCGAGTAGCGATAATTGCAGTATTTGTAATTCCAAATTCTTGTTCTTCTACAAGTTGTGAGTGAATATCAATGTTCTTCAATTCTACTTTTTCAGTAGTATCGTAAACCTTTTTATTATTTGTTGTAGTAGAGGTCCTATCTGAAAAAGAATAAATTTACTAATTAATCTTAGAAAAATAATCTGTAAAGTACGTAGTAGTTAACACAAAAACCTACCTACCCTATATAAATTTAACATAGGACATACACGTATGTAAAGAAGTTGAATTAAGTATCAAATAACTTTAACAAAAGTAGGCTAGGCCTAATTTAATTTGAAAACATTCTTTAAGCAAACATTCCTGTTTGATCAATTACATAGCCTACATATTTGAGCAGCAAGCAAATGCTGGGTTATTTAGTTATAGGTTGTATTTCTTTTAAATTAACCTGAAAAACAATTTAATCAGCTTTAGGCCCTGAGGTAATTTTATTAGATTTATCACATAGCTACATACATTTTAATATTTTTTAAATACTCATGTGTATATAAAACATGTTCAGTCATATATATATATATATATATATATATATATATATTGTAATACTAAAATTATGTTGGTAAATGTAATATTTACAGTGATCAAGGGTCTATGCCTCCATAGGCTACTACAAAGCTATGGTTTTGATTTTTTAACTATTTGTTTACTTCTAAAAAGAGTTTTATATTTTATGGAATTAATAATTCATAATTTGTATAATAGTTTGTGCTTATATATATATATATACAAAAATATTTAAAATAAGTGCATTTTATATGTTTATAAAAATACTATAATACTTGTAGTTTCTATTCTAACCTCAAAAAAATTTAAAATGCTTACCTTTTGAACTAACTCCATCAGATAACATAGATAATATTTTGTATCCTCTTGAAGATGAAAAATCACTTCTAAACTTCTCCATTTATACAAACTGTTTATTTTAATATTTTTTATAATATAAAAACTAATTATCAAGCAATACACAAATATATTGTCAATTTCCAATATTACTGGTTGGTCTTGTTGTCAGCTGTTTTTGCAGAAAGCCCACATGGTAGTTTTATGCAGTAATACCAATATAAGGGAAGTTATGTTTCCACAAAATGCTGAAAGCAACCAACCCACATGGAAGTTTTCTGCATTATTGTACATAGGTATTTATTTTTAATCATAAATACCAAACCACTTGGTAGGTTTCTGCAGCAATAAAATCACAGATTTTCATTTTAAGTTTTTTTAGAAGTCTTATAAAGGGAAGTACATTTCATATTTTGGTTGGATGTTTTCTGCAGAACAAGAGTGTGATATTTTCTCATACTTAGAGTAAAAAAACGTATTTTTAGAATTTTGTGGGTTGGTAGCTTTCTGCATAACTCCATTGTAACCCTTGTTGACCATCTTATTTTAATACAGATTTAATTGTAAAGTAAAGTTATTGTGAGGGTTGTAGTAAATCATAGATCATGAATAATAAATAGATCTTGCATCCATACGGCAGC
>JAGFPH010026878.1:0-10250 GCA_018207615.1 Philaenus spumarius | reverse complement strand
ATGTGTAAACGCTTTGTATGCGAATGACGACCGAATTTGTCAACGCTCATTTTGGTACTGATGGAAAATCACTCTTTTCTTGTAATTATACCTGCTTCCTGTAACTCTTCGAATATCGATATAATTTCGTTATTGTTTCCTTTATTCCCAGCACTCTCTGATGCTAAAAGTAACTTTAATCTTTCACACAATTCGTTCGGATCGTTCCAATAAACATATGAAGGCGGCTTATTTTTTTCTTCAAACTCTTTCATCACCACACCACTCCCAGTCCAATCCATATAACTGCGAGGCGCACGTGGTGGAAATAATCTTGAAATTATCGATTTGTATTTTTTACTTTTATTACTTTTTATTTTTCCTTTCGGTAAATAATCGACTCTATGCGCGTTCGATGCTAATAAGATATCACGATACTTTAAAAGATCTTCGTCAGTGTAATCATCTGGAATTCTCATAAACAGTAGTTCGTATATTCCCCTTGTGCCAGTATATTTTACACCACCTACAATAAGATCATTTCCAATAATATCGATTTCTTTGTCACCTATCATCCACCTATTATTATCTATACGAATACCGTATAAATTATCAATTTTCTTAGGACGTTTTATATAGGAAAGAAAATATTCTGTTGACAATCTTCCTTTAAATGTATTTTTTATAATTAATTCTGCTTCTTTTTTACCCTGAGGCGAGCTTAAATATTCGGCTGCGGTCATAGGTGTTTCATATACTTCTTCATTGTTCGATTTTAAAAAATCAACAGGTTGTTCTTCTTCATCTGTGTCTTTTTCCATAGGCTCATCTTCACTGCTCGTTTCCATTTCGCTATTAGAAATATCGCTGTAATGCATTTGTAATTCTGGATCTAAAACTACTTTTTTAATCGATCTTTCGTGTTTGTCAACTTCATTTTTTCTTTTTTCATTTCTAGAGAAGTAGGGGAAAACAGGTCGTTTTTTAACAAAACTACCGTCTGTTTCTATATTATAATCTTTTCGTTTTATGCCTCTTTTAAATACATTCTCCTCTTCTTCTTCTTCAGAATAATCGCTACCTTTTACAGCTTCTTTTTTCTGCTTTTCCAATTTAGTCGCCAACAGTGTTTGTTCATTTAATTTCTTCCAATTTCTTTTTTCCTTTTTTTCATTTTCTATTTTCTGTTTTTCCAATTTAGTCGCCAACAGAGTTTTTTCATTTAATTTCTTCCAATCTCTTTTTTCCTTTTTTTCGTTTTCTAGTTTAGCGGCAATCTTAGTTTGCTCGTTTAATTTTTTCCAATTTTCTTTAGTCTGTTTGTCATAAAACGGCTTCATAAATGGTTCCATAATTGGTCTGATATTTTTTTCAATATGAGTCTCCATTTCGAAAACGCCTTTTTTCAAAGCACTATGTTTCTCTTTAATTCGTTGTCTCAATTCCTTTATTTCCAGTATAATTTTCTCTCGTTTATCTAACTCACTTACGTCTACACTCTCAGCCATCCCAACACTAACTGATAAATTTTTCGATGAACCTATACCTTACTTACAGGTTGATCAATTTTGTTTCACATTCATATACACATAGTTTAGTAACTACTAACAAGGAAATGAAATAAGAAAACAGTACACATTATAATATAAATTACATCATTTATTACAAATTTGCTAATTTACAATCTGGTGAATAAGAAAACAGTACACATTATAATATAAATTACATCATTTATTACAAATTTGCTAATTTACAATCTGGTGATGATTTTTTATGTTCCAACTTAGGATTGTCATCTACTTGCCAATCTCCTACGGTGACTCCGCAATCAATACAGGTGACATCATCGTCTGATCCAATGTAGTAAAATCCCGTTTGTACCATATCTTCAATATTTGGATATGACTTTGGCCAGTTCAAAAATGATTCCCTCATCATTTTTTCAGTGTTAATAACTTCTAATTTATGCAACACAAACTGATTCACTTGTTCAGGCACATTTGAACTGAGAGTGCAATCTGGATTTGATAGTTTATGTAAAAAATTTATTTGTCTAATTGTTAATTTTGAATCACTACATTGACTCCAGCCACAATTACAACACACTATACTGTCCCACAGTTTTGTACGATAAAACCCTGAATTTATTAAATCATTTTTCGTGCAATTGAATATATTACAACACATGTTTACACGATCCATTCTCTACAACTACTGAATAGAGTTCAAGAGAACATCGCATTTATGAATACAGTAAAAACAGTCTCTTTTCTTTAATTGCAAAGGTATATTATACGCTCTATGATTTTGACAAGGAAAACTGTTTAAAATATCGTAATCTTTTCTTAAATCGATTGGTAATTTATTAAAAATATGTTCCACATTTTCAAAATGATTTACAATAAACTGTTTAGGCAAATATTTAATTAATTCATCTTGCATACCTGTATATCCTTTGGTATAGCATTCTTTTATCGCTAAATTTACTGCTTCTAATCTGTCTGTAATATGTTTTTCCAATTTCCACCATTGCAGTAAAATATGCACATTAGCGTAAGCACAATTTTTAGAACTATGTAAAAATATACATTTTTTGTAAAAATCGCCCCAAAATTGTTTTCTTAAAACACTTAAACTAGGGCATTTTATATCTTCAAAATTTATCACGTTAACATCGAATTCAGTTAACAAGTTCTTTATATATGATTTTTTTTCAGTTCCTTTAACATAAACATTTCCACTAATATGAATATCGCGAAATAAATCCAATAGACTATTGTATGGCCGCATTCCAGAATCCCATTCAAGTCCATGATACTGTTTCTCCAACCATATAACTTGCTTTTGTAAATTTATGTTCAACTGATTGTATTCAAAAGGAGGTTGAAAAAGATGTAATTCGTATATCTGTTCGTCTGTCGATACAAGCGCCAGCTCCTTAACAATAAATTCGTTTGCTTCATTTTTGAAACCTTGAAAATCTAAAATAAAATTCATTATACAACTGAGCACTTTTTAGTTCCTTCCAAGACTTTTAACGACTGTCGAATGAAACAACACTCGAATAATGCCACCAAATCATTTATGAGGAGTGGGGATGATCAAAGGTTTAACTGATTTAGATCATTGTTTGTTGTTACAGTTAAAAGTATGGATTACAAATTGACTGTTAATACTTCAGGTATCATCTGTTTGCCACGATTATGGGAAGATCCTGTTCCTATAATAAAGGAATACGTTGCTAAAATGGAGAGGTGAATTACTATACAACTTTTATACAAAATACATTATCCATAAAGTAATCGAATTTCCTTATAGATATTTTTTATCATTTCAGAGTTTTATTGGATAGCGTGAACGAAATCAAAGTTCACGAACATAATAATATGGATTGGAAAGGCAAAACCATAGAACATACAATATTTTCACCATTTGGTAAGACACATGTAACCTGGCAAAAGGATGAAACTTGCGTTGCTGCTTCTGTCAACACCGCTGTCGTCACTACCACCACCAGCACTACAGAATATATAGATATAAACATATCTCCTGAAGAATATCAAGAGATTGAAGAGATTTTAAATGTAAAAGGTGATAAATAAAACAATACATAGCAATGTCAGTTTATTTAGCCTTTCTCCTCAAAAGGTAATTAAAACAAACAGAAGGTTCGCAAAGTTTATTTAATGTTAACATTTCTTTACTCATTTCATATTCACGATATTGATCTTCGTTATACATTTTAAACAATGGTGTGGTAACACACTTGTCGCACCAATTTTCACGATTCCATATTATGTCTGTTAACAGGAAATCTCCACCAACACGTTTTTGTATATAATCATATCTCACTTTTTTAATATTGAAATCTTTTTTAAATAAAACAATTTCACTGAAACAATCTCTGCATAATTTTACGAATTTGTTTTCATAATAATAATATTGCAATAGTATGTAATTCTGTTCGTATGCGAATTCTGGTACTTCATCAGGATGATTCATTAGCAACAGAAAATCTTTACTTTTAATTTTATCAAAATCTATGCAGAGATAATTGTACCCTTGTGTATCACATTTTAAACTAAACCATACATTCTTATAAATTGTTTTCAAATATTGTTTTACAGTGAGTGGTAATTCAAGTTTGTCTATATTTTCCAAATTAATAATCTGTGCACACACTTGTCTGCAACACAATTCGAAAAGACTTGAAGTCATAATTGGATGGTTGAAGGTTAAATGATAAGACGCTGAAACAATTAAACAATTTTTTAATATCACAAATTACAATGGCCATAAGCAACAGTATTTATTCCATCATCACATATTACACGCTTATCATCATTTACACTTAATGCTACTTTATTTACACTTACAGTTTGAATACAATGTTTTTTTGATTGAAACATTCTACATTCTTTTCTAATTAACGTGAAATAATTTAAACAATTTTCATAATCGTCAAAGGTAATTTTATTTTTTACAACTGGTTTTGTTATTCCTTTCGCTTTTTTATAAGCACATATTTCTTCATGATTGTCAATAGTTAAATATGAATACAATTTCGGTCGCAAACCGATAAATTTGAAAATAGGTACGCTGTTACATTCGTCTTTAAATTAACCTAAAACTTTTTTATTGCAAGTAAAATAAGAACTGTGGTCAGAAGGATAATCAGAAGTATCAAAATGACTTTTCAAAGTAGAATCAACTATATCTTTATAGATATCGTCTGTAAATATTTCTAAAAAGAAGCTATCAGTGTCAATATACAAAAGATTCATTTTACTTATATCATATTTTAATCGTAAAACATTATAATAAAAGTCATACATCAATGTCTTGCTTAATTCTAAAACACTAAAACCAATATATATTGGTTTATCAAATTTCACACTTTCTTTTGCACTGCGAACAGCACATAGATTTTCATCGTAAATTATCGACTCTATATAGGTTGGTTTACATACCAGTTTATTTAATCTTTTTTCTTGATTCACAAGTTCTATCTGTTGTCTTTTCCTAATATTTTCTATAGTTTTACCAAACATTGCATTGTTTAAAAGTTTATAAAATTCTTTTTCAAAAGTATTTTTTGCTTCTTTCCTTTTGTTAGTATTAAACATAATATAGGGTTCCAACCAAACATCTTGATTGAATTTCAATATCCTATGTATTTTCTTTAAAACTAAACCATTTGCGATAGCTTGTTTTAAATTTACATAATGTACAATATAGTTAGTTTTATTTTCCAAAGTTGTTAACAATTTTTTAAATTTTTCATTAGGCGGACATTTATTTTCCGCTAAAAATGGGAATTCATTGTGATCGTTATGATAAGTATCCGGATATTCTACATCTACTTCAAGTATATAACCTTTTGGTCCATCGTTCTCTACTGACATGACATCGAAATTTTCAACATTTTTTTTCCATTTAAAACCATTTTTAGGCATTGGTTTACACATTGCCCAACCATAAAGGTTGTTACAGTCAATGTACATTAAATAAGAATTGGGCTCGTTTGGATTGTAATTACTTTTTAAATACGGGTTGTTAGCTTTCGCATAACGTTTAACACATAACGTTATGCCACCTCTTATCCCTCTTTCTATAAACAAATATTTATCATAATCAGTAAACAAGTCAAGTTCAATATTCGTAAACTTTAGCATTGCATCAAATGTAAAACTTGGTAATGTAAGATAGTGCGCGCAATCCAAATTATAATTATTGATACACAATGCGCGAAAGTTTTCAAATATATCACTTAATAACAGCACATCAATTTTTAGATACAAATCACTATACTCTCCTAATGTTTTGCATTTGAAATGATTATACACATTTACTGCAAATGTATAATCTTCATCGCTAATGTCACAATCTTGTATACTATTGTGAAAACAATCTTTTGAGGGCAACTGAATTTCATCAAGTTTGTCCCAAGAACTGGTATATTCATAGGGATATACACCTTTTCTTGTAACAAACGGTAAATCTTCATTTAGAAAGAATTGTTTAGTTTGAAAAAACTGATCAGGTGTTAAGTGACCTGCTAAAGTGCTCAAACTAGTATTTAAAAACCTGAATGTATCAATAAATCTCAAAACTATGCCATTAGTTGTGTGTTTAGAAAATGAAACATATTTTTCTGTTGAATTCGGTATTATACTGATGTTTTGTGAATCACATCCTAATTGTTTTATAATAAAATGAGAATCGTAATTTGAACTGCCGTGAATGAATATCGGTAAATACTTTTGATTCTGTCTTTTTAAATTACAGTCATTACATAAAATTGATCGAAATTTCCCCGTTAAATGACAATGATCTCGTACGTAAGGATGTAACAATGTAAATGAACGATTACACATTTCACAATTTTTTGCAGTTTTACATTTGTATATTTCTTCTTCAGTAAGTGGTAACATTGATTTTTTAATACTTTTAAACAATTTACCTATAAAATTTGCTAATTCAATTACATAATCCATAAACTTCTTAGCAGCATCTTTTCCTCTATAAATATAAGGTTCTGTTGGTAATTTTTCAATAATTTCTATTGGTAAAACATTTGCATCAGTTACAATATACACACAAAAACTCATAGGTTCATGTATATCATGAACAAAAGTATATTTTGATAATCTTTCATTTTTAACTTTCAGTAAACATTCAAAATCAGCATAAATTACAATAGGAACTGGAAAGCTATGATGATGATTTTTAAATTTCAAAACTGAACTTGATTCATAATCAGGATCGGGCATAATAGCTCGTATAGGTTTATTTGACCAACATTTTTCTAAATGTTCTTTTAATTTAATTTCTTTATTTTTACCTTTGTAAAATGTAAAACATCTTTTGCATATAGATGCTGCGCCAGTCATTTTATTTAACTGTGCACTAATTATTCTAGAAAAATTACTTATATAACAATAATGTGTAATTTTCTTATCATTCGTCAGCAATAATAAATCAAAATGATTTTCTTTTTCGATATCAGTGACTCTAAGAGGATATACTATGTCTTTTTCAGTAAGACCATAAATATTTACTGAAATGTTTTTGTTATTTTTTTCAAACCTATCTATTTGTGCTATAGGTGTAGGAAAATCGATACCATCAAAGTTAAATTTATTTGCTAATTCAAAATATTTGGAAGTTAATCTAGCGGGTTTATCTTTTACATATCTACTTAAAATCGCCCACCTAAAACAATAGTTATCATCATAGTTTTGAACATTTATCACTGCTTTTTTATTTACAATAGACACTGGAAGAGGTAAAAACGAACTTCCTCTCAAAGGACGATATTTATTGAATCTTAATAAAATGCCGTCGATTGAATAAAGTGTCCAACCTGAACCTTTCCCTTGATACTCAGACTCTTCCTGACAGATTTTTGAAAATGCCATTTCCAAAATATTATCTACATTTGTAGATCTATAAACAATTAAACTTTTAGTTTTAAAGCACCTATCTTGCTTTTCATTTGTAAATGGTTTAACATAAACGCATTCAATATTTAAATTAAATTTTAACGCATCATATTGTTGCACACATGTTTCAATAACGTGTTTTATTTCATTTTTATAATATACTAATAACAAACAGATATCCTTAATATCATGTATATTTTGTTTCAAATAAAATGTTTTAAGATTTCCTTTAAAAGCTTTCTCCAATTCAATAAACTCATTGTATACTTCAATTTTTTCTAATCTTATACGTTTTTTTCGAAAATTTTCATCTGACGAATCTTCAAATTGTCTATTCATTATTTAATCTGAAATACATAAAAATCATTGTTTCAAAGCCATACTAAATAATATAACGAATATGAACCATTTTTAAAATCCACCGTATGTATTTTTATTATTATTAATTTTTTCGATTTGAACATTTGGAATTTTGGAAAGTTTCTTTCCGACTTTTAATAAAATGTTATCAATTGACTCAATAACATCTTCAGATTCTGATTCTTCATCTGTCACAAAATAAGCTTTTTTATGAACCTTTGTCCAAAATAGTTTCTCAGGTGTATTTCTTAAATCCTTCATATCCGTTACTTCAATTTTTATTAAATATGAACCTGTTTCACCCGGAGATTTCATTATTTTCTTTATCTTTTCCGAATTTATTTGCAATAACTGCTTTATAGGCACATCCTTATTTTTTCGTTTTTTATTTGTACCTTTCACGTTAAATAATTTATCAAACTCGTCGCAATCATTATCAGAATCTGATGATTCGTCAGAACTTAATTTTCTTTTACTTAATTTTGATTTTTTCTTTTTTGGTTGTTCTTGCTGTTGTTGCTGCTTATACAAAATAGAACGTATAATTTGAATTATACAATGAGATGCTTGAGGAGAAAATACCTTGTCTTTAATTTCACTGGTGGTTAACAAATTTTGTAAAAACGCAACTAACTCTTTAAAATTAAACTGACTATCTCTAACTGCTAAACATTTCAATTGTGAATTTTCATCCATACCCACATTGTATTTTAAATATTCGCACACATTTTTAAGACTATCATAAATACTTAACATCTCTACGTCCGTTTCATTTACATACGATTTTAAATTGCTCATTACAGACTCCCAGGCGTTAACTGTGTTCAACCCGATTATGCAAAGAGACTCCAACAACCAATAAATGTTGAATCTGCTGCTTGAAGCAGCTGGCGCAGACGATGCATTATCATTATTTTCAAACTCCATTACTATAAAAAACAAAAACAACAATTACAACCAAAAAAGAAATTGTTTTTTTTTTTACACACCGGTTGAACCAAATCCACTAATATTTCTATTGGTAAAGTCTATTACATCTAATTCTATAATGTCTGGATATTTAATAACTTCGCATATTATTTGCGCTATCTTATCACCTTGTTTTACAGAAAAATCTTGATCGGAATGATTAAATAATATCACACAGACATTTCCTCGATAATCTCTATCAATAACCCCAGCCATCACATCAATGGAATGATTTAAAGCTAAACCAGATCTGGGTGCAATTCTCCCATAACATTGTTCTGGAATAATAATAGCTAAGTCGGTTTTAATTAATTGCTTATCATGTTTAGGCACAATATAATCATATGCACTTCTTAAATCTAATCCTGCAGCTTGAACCGATGATTTAAGAGGAGCAAATGCGTTTTTAGTAAGTTTGAAAAATCCTAATTTATTATCCATAATGATTTCTGAAATCATAAGTTAGATGTATTTCAATTAACCACGATAAATATTTTTACAATACTTAAAATAATTTGCATTCATACATTTACAACTAAACTAACGTAACTATATTTTTGTTAATTCGCAAACAGAATTAAAGAAAACAACAAGACACTTACTGTAAATTATTGAGATGAAAGTTTTTCTTCTAAATCCTAATGTGCGATAATTAAACTCGAGTCTTCAAAAATGATATTCTGGAATAATAAGAATTAATTTTAAAAAGAATTCAAAGTACTTTTTATGTTTCACATAAGTTAACTAACACTAAGATACTTACTGTTGTAACTGTAGAACAGAAGCGAAATAATCACAGAATGATGTTCGTATTCAAGACTCAACAGTATTTATAGACATCTACTAACGTCAATCGAACGAACCATAACTTTTTATTAACGACCCGTATATTTTTACCAGCCATGCGTATATTTTTATCAATCACCCGTAACATTTTCTTAACGAACCAGAACTATTTGCGTCAACATAAATTCCAAGAATCTGTTCGATACTAACGTCAATCGAACGAACCATAACTGTTTATTAACGACCCGTATATTTTTACCAGACACCCGTAACATTTTCTTAACGAACCAGAACTATTGACGTCAACACGTATACGATTCTTAGAAATCGATAGATTCCAAGAATCTATTCGATACCGACGTCAATCGAACGAACCGTAACTTTTTATCAACGACCCGTATATATTACGATTACACGCTCGATCGACCGTAAAAACAATTAGTCACGCTCAATTTATTACGATTACACGCTCGATCGACCGTAAAAACAATTAGTCACGCTCAATTTGTTATCGCGTCACGGCCAATTTATTATCTGGTGACCTTTGGTCAAGGGTCACGTGACCTTAAACAATTAGTCACGCTCAATTTGTTATCGCGTCACGGTCAATTAGTCACGGGCAATTTGTTATCTTGACCTTTGGGGGCAAGGGTCAGGTGACCTGGGGTCAAAAGGTCAGATTTGGCCCAGAACTCTTGTTTCTACACTACT
>JAGFPH010026876.1:0-10250 GCA_018207615.1 Philaenus spumarius | reverse complement strand
AATCGTTTATTTTTCTTACCATTATTAGGTTAAACTTAATGTCAAGTTTAAACTCAGTCGGTCAAACCGCTCTCTAGATATGAATTATTTTGTAGAAAACACACACAGACAGACAGACGAAAACTTAAGTACCTTAGACTTTATATTGTGATATATGTTTGTCTCGATCCCAGGAACACATCCACAAAAGTAGACCAGAGAGTTCGGGGACACCCTGTACAGTATTATTTATAAGACTACTATAGCAAATACGGCAGTTTGATAGTTACATGCGGAGGCATTCAATTTGGTGCAGGCAGACACGCAGTCAAAACAATATGAACCAAACTTATGTTGACTAAACGTATCGCGACGGATGCAATAGTGTAGCTCTTTTAAAGTGTCTGTTAAAGCCAGCATTTAGGCCTACTCTGTATAGATTTGAGGAAACTTTTTTAAGTTCGATTTGCAATTAAATGTTTTATTCTTGTAACAGATTTCTTGAATACATTAAACTTTAAGAGTATGAATGTTAACCCAAAATCATCAATAACTGGATTTTACTGTCAAAGTTGTAAGAACTTTAAAACTCTTTACAAGCATGACCTATAACATGTACTCTCTTATCTCAGTATAAAAAAAACCCGGGTTTACAAGCTATTAATCGAATAAAACCCGTAATAATGTAGCATAATTTTCTTGTTTCCCGTTATCTTAGTCTCAATTTAAACTACCATAACACAACTGTGCTGGTTGTGATAGTAGGCCTATTCTTTCAAAAATATTAAAAACTTCTTTTAACATTAGTTTAAAGTATTAAATATAATAATCTGTAATTTGAACAAAAGAAACTTTAACAGACCAAATATACTTTTATCAAACTCGGATAAAAGCAATTAACTCGTATTGATATAAAAAGCCTTGAAGTTTCTTGAAACAGTTTAAAATTTCTAGTTTACATTATTTCTAGTTTAGTACGTAAAGGTGGAAAAACATATTTTTAACAATTTCTTAGTAGCAAGAGACTAAAATGTTGTTAACTCCGTCGGCTTTTTGATAATGCAATATATTTTTCATGGGTTGACATGTTTATAAAAGAAAAGTTTCTAGTCTAGTAATATTCAAGATATTAACAAAAAGACATAGTGCAGGTACTTTGGGAGTGTAATAAATCTATTATGACAGAAACAAATCGGACGGATGAGATACAATGACACCCTTTACCTGCTAAACTTTCCAGAAGCAAACCTAAAGGTGACCTGCAGAACAAAAGGAAACAAACAAAGGCAGTTATTTTGTCAAATTTCTAAACCCGATTTGCAGTGATCTGTTCCGTTGTGTTAAAAATAAGGACTCAGTATTTCTTGTTTTATTTTATTTACTGAACAAAATGTTTGAAACATTATTTAATTTGACTCACTAAACAGTTATAATTTTAAAATTTGAAACTTTTGAACTATAATTCAAGAACTTAAATTCAAATTTGTGAAGTTTTTTTATTATTTTTTTTAATTTTTATAGGCTAAAACCCTGGGTGGTTATCATCGCCTATTTGTGAAGTTCTTATTTCACCAAAGTAATACTTGTAATACTTGCTTGTAATGGAATAATTTTAGTCGTAAAAGAGGGTTTAAGTTTGTTTAGCCAATAATTCTTAAAATAATTCAAGGGTTATACCTTGATTATGATTTATAACGAAAACACTTATATTACTTAGCAAAGGTTATTTATTATAAATAATGATTTATAATAATTAATGTAGTGAACTACAGGTCTTGCACAAAGTAGCCATCTTGATTGTAGTGGATATACCATGTATGTTGTCTATGATCAAGTACATACTATTTTCACAAGGTTTATCTATGTTAATGTAGTTTATAATTTACAACATTACATCAACAAATTCAACATTCCTCTCTGATAAAATAAAAGTTCTTAATCTTTACATGATTGACTAATAATGTTAGTTTATGATATGACAATTTTACAATCTAATAGCCAAGTAAATTATTGTTAAAGAAATTAAAGTGTAAAACAAGCACAACTGTTTACTAAAATACAAATTCAATTAAAATTAAACTATTTGATCTGCACATAGTTTGTTTAGGATTGTTAACTTGTCGTCATTTTTAGTAATGTAACCATCCATTTGTTTAATTACAATATTTTTTTAAAATCTAGTTTTCTTCAAAACTTCTGATACTAACAGTATTAATTTTCCCATAAGAACAAGTATTTTTATTGAGAATATTTCCAGTTGGAAAATATATAATTAATTAAAAAAATATTTGATATTTTTTATTATTTTCATCTTTTATGACATAAATCGTTTCTTTACTTATACATTTCCTAGGAGTTCAAGAAAGTTCTAAAGGTTTTTTTTTTAAGTAACATTATGTCATTGACATTTATATCTGGTAAAGGCTTGGCTGTGTTATTATAATACTTTTGTACAGCTTTTTTGCTTCTATTTCTTAGTGCTAATAATTTTGGTTTGACTAATTTTGACTTAAGATAACTACTATTATGTGGTAAAAAGGTATTTAGATTTCGAGAAAACAATAACTTTGCTGGTGAAGGCAAATGAAGGTTTTTCAGTATTTCTATAACACAATAAAGATAAATATGGATCTGTCTTATCATAATCACATTTTTTAAAGTATCCCTTTAGCTATTTTAACAGCTGCTAATGCTGAGCCATTTGATGTGAATGTTTTGGGCTTATTATTATATGTTTGTATTCATAATCATTTACATTTTGTTTAAATAAATTAGCAGTAGATTGAGATCCAGCATCAGTAACTAATGTTTAAGGAATGCCATGCCTTGCAAAAATGTATTAAAACTTTTTTATTACAGATTACTTGTAATATCAGGTAAAGAGACAAGTTCAATATATTTAGAATAATAGTACATATGACTAAAAATTTTTACTGTTTTTATATTCAAACTAGTGGACCCAACAATAATTCGCTATAGCTTGATTTAATTTTAGTTTTAAATTCCATTTAATTATTTTGACTAAAGTAATCGAATTTTAAAACGTTTTTATGCCACTTAAGAATATTACACAAATTTAGATTTAAGTTTGTAGGAAGTTAGTGAAATTTATTTTTATTGTATAGGGGTAGCTACTCCATTTTAAACTCTTTGGTTGTTCTATAAACAATCATGGTACTAATATGTGTAAAGGGTGAAATTAGTTGAGTAGTTTTTGAGAATATAATAATATTGCATAATTTTTGAAGTTTTTCTTGTAGGATAATAGTTTAATTTATATTTATTTTGTAGGGATAATAACCCCATTTCAACCCGTTAGACTAAGGTAACTGTAATGTCTAAACAATCCTGGTAATGATAGATCTATGGTTAAACTGTGAAAGTTTTAGTGAACTCGGTCAAATAGTTTTGAGTCTCTAGATAAACCTGGGAAATTAGACCAAAATCATCCAGAGTAACTAAATATTTTTCTACAGCACCGATCGAGATGCAGTTTCGGCATTGTATTCGGAGAAGTATCAGGAAAAAAGTCTACATAATACCCTGTCGGCAGACAAAAAGTGCATTTTGGGCATGCATAAAGTGCATCTAAAAGTGCATCATTTTCTATAATTTATAAAAATTGTTTGAACTCATGAAAACTTATCAAAATATGTATACAGGGGTTTTAAGGATCACAGATTCCGAATCTGCCCTTGAAAAATATATCCGACCACGCTGGGACCCCCATTTAGGCAGGGGGTACTTCTAAAGACTCCCTTTTAAAGACTTTTTTCCCTTTTAAAGACTCTTTAGGCGTATTTTGAAAGAGAGAGCGCTTACACTCCCGAGATCAATTATTACTTAATTTAATGCTTCAGAATCAACAATTTTCAAGATATCGGTTTAAAAATTAGATTATAAAAATATTCTGATAAATATATGTGATAAATGTGATAGTCAATATCTTGAAAATTTTCAATAAATGAATAGTCGCGGGTGCATGGTAGTATGGTTTCATCCGTGGACATTGCAGCACAAGCTCAAAAATAGGTTGAAAATATGGCAATAATTTTCAAGATAAGAACTTCAAACTTGCTATATTGCATTTGTTATAACGTTTTTAAGTTGACTGGCGATTTTTAAGTTGATATCGTAAAATTTTATGAAATACGCTCAGCTGTTTTGCAGCCTTATTATACAGAGGCTGACTAGGGATTTCCACTTAACAAAACATCGATGTTATACATTGAAACTTGTACATCGATGTACTTAATGTGCTTTTGTTAAATGATTTGCAAAGCCTGCGTTCAGGGGAATGTATAGAAATATTCAAATTATTTCAAACAGACAAATTTAAAAGCAGAAGTTTACAGTAAATAATTAAAAAAGCTAATTTGGCAATTTAATTTACTTTAGCTGGTGAAAGAATTTCTGTGTTGATCAATGGATTTCCATAACAATTTTGCTTCAACATAACATTTTGTTTTATGTTAGTTTTGCAGGGAAAACTTCTTTGGAAACCTAATAATAGTTAGTAGTTTAGTTTTGTTAGTAGATTGACTCAGCTCGACATGATAATGTTTAATGCAATCCTTTTATTTTGTTTACTTTTATCCTCATTGTGTGCATATTGAGCAACTCGTGCCCACTCACAGGCTTAGGCACATGTGGGCATTTTTTGTTCCTTTATAATACATACATATGTAATTTATGTTTAATTGGTTTATTTAAGGAAATAAATTAATTGATTGATAACAGATGATTTAAATTAGAATTAATTTCTACGCTAATTTTTAGATTAGGTTTGATAGAACAAGTCATATTGGGCCTATAATAAATTGTTAATAATGAAGTCTATTTAAAATGAATATTCTAATTTTAACCAGCATAATAATTGATATTTTAAATAATTACGTTTTATAATGTCGCTTTTAACATACGCTTATAAGAGCTCCCATGGGCATATACAATAATTTACCGTTGTATAGCCCGTAACTGGCAAAGATGGTGTTTCCTAAAGAGGGGTCCAGAATTGTCAAAAATTCTCTTGGACGCACCGTTTCCGAGATATTGATGAATTTTATGAAAAAATCATGAAAAAGTTCCAAATCATTGCAATGTAATCTAGGCCGATAGAGTAACGTGTTTTTTCAAGATCCGTCACTCACTTATTTCATCTAATTTTAAGCCAAAATTTGAATTGGAGGGGGGGAGCCCCCAGGGACATATAAAATTTACAATCGAAATGATGTATCACATGACCACCTTTCCATTTAAAAAAAACAAGTTTGGCGGATTCAAGATGGCGGGTACATTTTTTGAAATCTTAGTAATATAGTATTTATACATAGAGTAGGTTCCTCAATCACATCTATCTTTTAAATTTTCGTTATAAACGAAATATTAAACCGGTCCCAGACTTTTTCTACACAATGTATATCTTGTAAGAAATGAATGTACTAATTTCCAGCTCTCTAGCTTTAAGAGAAGATTATATGTATTGTTTTATGGGTTGTTATGAAAATTTCACCCCTTAGCAGCACAGTATAAAATGCAATTATGGTTCACATTTTATACATATCTTGTAAGAAATAAATATGTAAATTTTCGGCTCTCTACATAGTTTTATGTATAATAATTAATTTGTATTGTTTTATGGGTTGTTATCACATTTTCATCCCTTATCAACATGCTACATTTTGCTACAAAATACAAATATGGTTCACTTTTTATATATATCTTGTATGAAATAAATTTCCAGCTCTCTAGTCTTAATGTATGTATAACAAAATGATTTATAGCCTATCTGTCATTCCAGGTCATGATCTAATGTGCGCCAAATTTCAATAATTTAATCAAATCCATCCAGTACTTTTTGCGTGATTGACAGTCGAACATCCAAACAGACAAACATACAAACTTTTACATTTATTATATTAGTAGGATGAGACATCCTTAACGAAATTCAGCTTCCTGGTGTTTGTATGGTGTTTGTAGTCAGCCAATTTATAAGTGTATGTATAATGATTTTTTTATGTATTTAAGAAATGTGGCCTATCACTGACATTCTTCTGTGATTTGAGATTGCACTGATATATTATTGTTTGTAGATATATTGTTTATTGCTATATAGGTATCATTATAAAATTATTATTATTACTTGGAATTTTATGCCATTGAAGAAATTGTTAAATATTGCCAGCAACATATTGAATGCTATTCTATTTAGTCCCAAAGCATTTTGAGCTAAAACCTATTTATTGCTACTAGATATCATCCAGTATTTGAAGAATTAAATGTCTTATTTTAAATGTAGGATCTTTTGACTTACCTTCAACTTTTACTTTACAAAAGTATCTGCGAGTATTGAACAAACCGTGTAGAATTGCTGTCACGTTTATTACCCCAGTATAACAAACTAAAGGTTGGAACTAGGGTCTAAGTCGGCTACTGTTTAGTCATAAATACCCAAGTGTGATTTTTCAATACACAAGAAATAAGAAGAAACTTCAACACCTAAGCGTACTACGACTTCATCTCCAATAATATAATTATGTTGTAAAAAAGACATGTTCGTTTGATATGTAATCTATACTTATAAAAGCCAAATACCACTCATTGATTGACTGATCACAGTTTCTCAAAAACCATACCACCTAGGAACTTGAAATTTGGTACACATACTGCTCTTAGGCACTAGAGGCGCATTAAGAAAGAATTTTAAAATATTTGGCCTGTAAGGGTTGAAACCCCTTAAACAATAAATATTGTTTGTTATTTATCTCAAAAACCTTAACTCCTAGGAACGTGAAATTTTGTACACCTATTTGTCATAGAGGCAAGAGGCGCACTAAGAAAGGATTTTTATATATTTGGCCTCTAAGGGTTGAAACAACCCCTAAAACAATAAATATTGTTTGTTATGTATCTCAAAACGCCTATCTACTAGGAACGTGAAATTTGTTACACTTATTTTTCATAGAAGCTAAATGCACAATAAGTAAGGATTTAAAAATATTTGGCCTTTAAGGGTTGAAACAACCCATACAAAAATAGGTATTGTGTGTTATAATTTCCTTTAATATAGAAAACTAAAATTTTGTATATTTATTTCTTATACGATACATATAAAAAGTAAACCAGTTTTACATTTTGTCACGTTTTGCTAAGGGGTGAAAATTTAGAATAAAGGTAAAAACAATAAAACAATAAACCCCTAAAACAATAAACATTGTTTGTTATACCTTCCTTAAAGCTAGGAAGTTAATTTTGTATATTTATTTCTTACAAGATACATATAAAAAAATAAACCAATTTTACATTTGATCACGTTCTACTAAGGGGTGAACGTGAAATATTTGGTACACTAGGGGCGCACTTATATAGGATTTTAAAATATTTGGCCTTTAAGGGTTGAAACATCCCCTAAAACAATACATGTTGTTTGTTTTCTTTCCTTAAAGCTTAAATTTTATACATTTATTTCTTACAAAACACATATGAAAAGTAAATAAGTTGTACATTTCGTTTGGTGCTGCTAGGGATAAATATGTGAAAACAACTCCTAAAAACATTAAATATAAATTTGTAAACATTCCTTAAGCTAGAGAGCTGAAATGAGCTGAAATTTTGTAAATATTTCTTACAAGATACATATAAAAAATAAACCAGTTTTACATTTTGTTACGTGCTGCTAAGGGTTGAAATGTAATAACAAACCCTAAAAACAATAAATATTAATTAGTATTCTTTCCTTAAACTTAGAGAGCTGAAATTTGGCACTTATTAATTTTAAGAAAATATTTTAGACGTAAGCTGATCAAAACTATCCTGATCTATGCATTCGCATATTAAAGGCGTATCTGGGTGATCTGCAAACATCCAGCAAGACTGTGATTTACCAGTCTGTAGATTTAGTGGTTGAAAAAGAAGACGGTCTTCACTCTGAATTTTTTATTTTTTTATTGATTTAATTTATTTAGCACGCATACCTTGACGAAGACGATTGGTGGGCAGCCAGTGAACAATAATTACCAAACTAATTGAATGCACATGTTATAGTTCACTGTCAAGAAATAATAAATGAAAGAAAGTGAGAGAAAAACATGACAATAATTATGAATCATGGTGATGCAACAATCAAATTCCCTATAACGAAACACGAATATTAAGCTAGTTTATTTATATATAGATTGGTCAAATAAAATAATATACCGGTAGTTTTACACATCTGCTTGATTGGAAACAGTAATATTAATAATTAAGTAGCTATGCCTAATATAAGATTAGTTTTTCCCATACAAAACTGCCACTTTTTGTGTCTGACTTGTTTAAACCAAAATTTTTTCTGATGGAAATTTAAAACTCTGTAGAACACTATCCTTCATAATTTAGAAATTTATCACTGCTTTATTTATTGCACTTTATTATTTTTAACCACCAGATTCAAATAGATGAACTAATTAGGTAAATTATTTTTCGTAACAAGAACTTTATGTTGTTAAAACCTATATACCAAATGTCTTACATAAAATACACCATGTTACAATCTGATTATATGACAATTTCAGGTTAGGCCTAGAATGGAAATACCTAATAATGTCATTAGAGTGCAAATCACTAAAATTGTTAAAAAAAAATTATCAGTATCAATAAACTATCAATAAATAGGCTATGTTTTGTTGTGTATGTCGTTTATTTATTATGTTAACACAAACTATTCATATACTATTTCAATGAAGGTTATATAATAATTATTTAAGTAACACGACGTTGATGTTATAGTTAATCCTGAACCTACATTAAAAATAAATAATTAATTTCTTTCCTTTCTTAAAAATGTAGAGGAGGTCTAGTATTCCGTTTTGACCTTAATCTATTGAAACTAGTGAGATTATTTAAGCTGTATATTGTATTTTTTTTAGTATAATAGAAAAAGATATAGTGGAAGTTTATATCGAGTGCAACAAAGAAAACGCACTGTTTTTTTTAAATAAAAAATAGAATCTATCAAACAAAATAGCGAAACAAGCAATGTTACCCTAATATTAGATAAATTATTAATATATTTTTAAATTTCATATTTTTATTTTTAATTTGATACCACACACATTAGACGTACAACTAATAATTATGATTGGACTCAAAATGATCGCTATATCATTCCTACTTGCATTTTGCTTTCTTAAATTCTGCTTTTGAGCTCCTACTAAGGATCACAATGAATATTTTCACCTCTACTTAAGCGGTCTTTGGAAAAAAGATAAATTATTACAATACAATTTTTTAATTTGTATTCAATTCATTAAATTTAAATAATGCATTTGTTAATTTTAATTAGTTTTAATTTTATTTATTAAATTCCATATACAATTGGAGAAGAGCGAGTTTTAGTTATATGTTAATAGTTTTTGTGTTAAAATAAATTTAATAATAAGACACTTATAATAAACATAAAGTGTGGTGTTTGTTTCCCATGATCTTTATTAACGCATTCCACCTCTCTCGAAAATGTAATTGCATGTTTAAATATTATTAACAAACACTCATCAACATTTCATATACAGAGTGTTCATAAAGTCCCTTTAACCCCTTATTATTTTTGTTATTGAAAGTTAACAAAACTTTGTATATATCTTGTGTTGCATAACAAGACACTTTTTTTACATATCAGACCCTCTATGATTTGGGGGGGTTGAGGGGTTAACCATTTCAAATATAAAGGTAGGTCAAGTAATACACCATCGAAAAGCTTATTAAAAGAGAAACACAATGGCTCAAACTAGAGCTTAATATCTCACTTCGTTTCAAAGTAATAGACAATCAAAGTTCTGTAAAATAACATACAACCTTCTTATTCATAATATTAACAAACTAATAACCTGCTTTGATGTTATGATAACAATATCATTTTCCAGAACTTTGATTGTCCATTACTTTGAAACAAACGAAGCAAGATACTAAATTCTAGTTTGCGCCATTCGGTCTCTCTTTTAATAAGCTTTTCAATGGTGTATTACCTATTTTTATATTTGAAATTTTTAACCCTCCTCAAGCCCCCAAAACCCTAAAGGTTCAGTATGTCAAAAAATGTGTCCTGTTATGCAACACAAGATTTGTACTAAGTTTTGTTAACTAATTTTCAATAACAAAAATAATAAATGGGGTTAAAGGGATTTTATGTATACTCTGTATATACTGAACAATCTAACCAATAACAATTCCATGGCAGGAATAAGGTCTTTTTGGTGGAGAACAGTGACAGAATGAGATGGTGATAAAACAAAAAA
>JAGFPH010026875.1:0-10250 GCA_018207615.1 Philaenus spumarius | reverse complement strand
CTTTATACAATAAATGCATCTCTGACGCTTAATCTTGCAGAACCATAAATGTTTGTTATTTACATTTTATTGGCAAAACATTGTTTTCTTTCTCTTTACCGAAACACAAAAGAACGCGCAAGTTGTAAATCATAAATTCTCCTCGAGTCTTTTATTGCCCGTGCATCCACAAGACTTTCAACGGTCGTGTCGTAGCGACAATAACCACGCATGTAAAAATCAGCTGTGTATAACTAGCAGCTGTTCACAATAATCAGCTGTGCATAGTAATGTTAGTGTCGGATCATCATCCTTTCCTCACGACAGACGGTACGATGGTAGTCGCAACCTTTGCCCCTAAGATTTATGCATCCGGTCAAACATCCCGTCTTCGCGGCCGGCTCGGTCAGACAGCTATAAAAGAAGTGTGGTTTGGACGCCGAGGTGTCGCTTTCAACTACTTACACGGTTTATAACACTTCTTTGGCGACAAGTATCTTGTATCGTTTTTTTTCAATATATATGACTCTTCCAGTAGTACAATCGTCAGGTGGAAACAATCTTTGTGGAAGTTTATATGTAAAAATTATAAAACTTTTTAAATAATTTGAAGTCATTTACCTGATTATTCATTTAAAATTGTTTGAAGTTAGGGCAAAAGGGCTTAAATAAGGAATTGTTAACTTTATTGTACGAATAAATTATATATTGTTTGTGATTTCAATGGTTAAGCGGTCAAACTTCAATGGTAAAGAAGTCGAAGTTGAAGAAATTTTCGTGGTTTTATAAAAAATATATATAAATATATCTATATATATAAAATCAAATAAAATACCACTCACTGATTCATCACGAAATCTCAAAAACTACCGAACGGATTGCAATGCAATTTGGTATGTAGCCTCCTCTAGAGCCGTGGGTGCTCGATAAAAAAGGTTGACAAAAAATTCTTAGGGGGGTTTTGGGGGATCACTAAATCACGATTTCTCCAAAACTACCAAACGGATTTTAATAAAATTTGGTATGTAGCTTCCATTAGGGCCCTAGGTGCTCGCTAAGAAAGATTTTAAAAAAATTCATAATTTAGGGGGGGGGGTCAAATTTACTAAAAAAACATCATACGGATTGGAATGAAATTTGGTATGTAGCTTCCTCTAGGGCCCCAAGTGCTAGCTATGAAAGGTTTATAAAAAAAATTGAAATCTTAGGGGGTTTTGGGGGTCAAAGTTACTAAATCACGATGTCTCCAAAACTACCAAACGGATTGGAATGGAATTTGATATGTAGCTTCCTCTAGGGCCCAGGTGCTCGCTAAGAAAGGTTTTAAAAAAAATTTTAATTTTAGAGGTCTTTATCCCGTTCAAAGTTACTAAAAATCCCCATAAGAAATACATAGTGTAATATATTTATTTATATTTTTTTCTTAATATACATTTAACTTTGATTTGTCTATCCGTGCAAAGCCTGATAGGGCAGCTAGTATTATATATACATAAATATCTTATTACAATTATGTAAAACATCCCTAGTTGGAGACTAGGTAACTAGTCATATCCTGTCAGCTTGGAAGCGAACCAACCACCGTTCGCTTTACTTCTGCCCTTCTACCCTCAAACCTCAGACATGAAAAGTTACCTCGTCTAGCCGAGATTCAAACCCGGTATCTTCTGATCAGGATGATGCCACGCTATCCACTCGGCTATGGCTTGCCTTAAGAAAACCAGACAACAAAACAACACTTTAGTTACCTGCTACCGTATTGCATATCTCGCTGTTATAATATATACTGCAATGAAAGCCATGAGTTTGTCAAAACTTTGAGTGCTTCTCCTTAAAGTTAATAATTTGTGGACTTAAGGACCTTTTACCATATATTCCAAGAATTAGAATCCGAAACACGAGAACATACATGCATTTCCAACGATTTCATGGCAGTAACGCTACTAGCCAACCTACAAAAATCAGCTAGTGCATTCGTGTATTGGATGGTTTTCAGAGTTGGGGAATGATTAGTGGCCGAATAGCAGACGCTGAGATTTATGCTTTCAGACCATTTTCCATCTCTAAGTGCCACCACAACGTCACTGACTTTATTCGGACCAATTGTTTTAAACTCACACTTGGTACAGTAAAATTAGACCAAAATTGGGGAATCCCAAATAACTAAGGTCTGATTGTTGTATGTTGTTTATGACTGTTTGCTCTAAATGTGGTAAAAAGCCTCCACCGAAATAGCGTCGGATTTGGGGGTGGTAGGTGTACAAATTGTGTTTTCTAGTTTTTTTGTTGTTTTTTTTTTGTTGCAAATTTGTCGTAAACCCTTCACTTTAGAACTTATTTTGGTCTATAACTTTTTAAAGAACGTTAAATTCTCTACACAAAAATAGTTCTGTCCTTTTTTTTCTGAAATTAATAGATTTGGAGATATTGATGGGTTAAGTTTTTAATAATTCACTACACATTTGCAAAAGTGATTGATCTTATGAGATGATTGTAAAATAGAACAGTGTGGGAACGCTATTCCCCGCGTTCCTGTCTCACTACACACTGAGGGGGGGGGAAGGGTTGTATGGTGTATCCCCCTTCCCTAAGTTTGTTCATGGCTAGGGCTTGGTTGTGGTTGTAATTTCTTAATGGTTTTAGTTGAGGTTCTTGAAGTTTATGAAAAATTTTCAAAAAACCTAGAATAAATAAAGTTTGTACATAAAAAGAGATTTTGAGCGTTTATTGGATCTTAGCTAATAATTTATGTAGGCCTAAGGATTAATTTGGGCGAAACTCACTGTGCGTTTTTAGGCCAGGGAACTCGGATTTAAATTAGTTTTTTGTAATTGCGTGTAATATAAGGACACAATATTTGATCCCGTAGTCCTTTTATTTATTTAATCACATATGCGAGCGAAGCCTCAGGTACCAGCTAGTTTAACATAAAAATCCCAAACTTAATGAAACCAATACCCACAGTTAACGGTAGAAAAGTTTCAATGGGATATTTATTTATAAGATGAGTTAAGTTGGCAACACTGTTTAATGCCCGACTAGGGAGCTTCCAGGTCGCAATCTTGGAGAATTCCCACAGGACTCGTATCTCGAGATCGGGATGACCAGTCAGCACTCCAGGGCTCCGGGGTACGATACGCCGGCTCTATTGTTATTCCGTAACGCTCCGACTGCAATAAAAGCGGCCACATATTGGCGATGCAAGGATATTGTTCTATAACATCGTAAATATACTAAGTCCGCACTGATAACGTCGATACAACATGGCCGCTCTTTGTCTCCCACCCCCTTCTTTTCATAACTGGGTTATTTTCTCTCGATATATTTACCTTATCAGATTTGAATGTGGTTTTAGTCTTAGCGGTTGTTTAGTCTGGGCGAGTTCAAGTGGAATAATTGCTTTGTTTAAACAACGTGTAGGCCTATATTCAAGTGGTAACAATATTTACCATTAAAAATTATAACAATATTTGGTAAAAATTTAAAGTTTTGGGTTAAACAAAATTTTATTTTGATATATTATTATTAGCTAATTTCCATAGGAAAGATAAGCTATTGCAGTGATCTTAATGGTAAGACCTAAAGTTGGATAAATGAGCAACGATCATGGTCCCCATACACGTTTTGGGGTGTCATTAAACATGTTATGTATATATGTGTTTTCATTTTAACGTCCGTATTTTAAGTCCGATTTTGGGCTTATTTGGTACACACGTTGGATGTCTAAATCGTTCGGACGAGTTCTTTAGTCAAACAAATCCAAAGTACGTTTTTTGACCAGAAGTAACTAGTAGTTCTGTGAACAGTAGACCTCGCTCGTTGAAATAACAAATAAATATTGTTTTGATCCTAGGTTAAAAATAGTGAGCCAGTAAGGAAGTAAGCAGAAGGTTTAGCCAGTGAAACATTATTTTGCAATTTCCGCGATTCCGGTGTTTTTAGTTCTCGTTTTTTTCTTTTCTTGAGCTTTAACTGCTAAAGATTTTATTTGAGGGAGCATTGTGTTTTATTTAGGTTAATAATGCGTAAGATAGCTAAAAATATCGCGTTATAGAGGGGAATCATAGAATTAAATATTTACATACATAACTAAAACTTAACAATGTATCTACAGTTCCATAACTTCCATATCATATTCCAATATTAGAATTAATGAAAACAAACGATGTTAAAGCGTCGTGATAGTGATCTCAACCCATGTACCAACACTTCCCACGGTATCCAACGGTCATGTTTTGTATGCCCTTTATCGCCGCTAGGTTTCATTTGTTTCATCTCATTTTGTAACACAAGTAAAGCTAAGTCAAATACTTTTATGAAATTTACAATAATAATTTACAAGTATACAGTTCAATTCTTTTATTTGTTCTCTATACTTTCTTATAATAATATGCCATTTTGGGGCAAAGGATATATTCCTAAATTACTATTTAAAATAGGCCTAATTTTGTTAGCAGTCTTGTAGTAGGAAAAACTGGTGTTTTCAAAATAAGAAATTTGAAATTGATAAATATTTGTATACAGTTCTATTTAGAAGTAAATTACGAAACTTTTTTACATTTATGAAAAAAAGTACAAAAAATGTTTACTACTTTTTATGTAGGCCTAAAGTTGAACTTTTCCTTTCGTTACTGAACATGCTTGTTTCTTGAGCTAATAACTTTGTTAATTTTACTTCAATCATTTTTTTACAGGCATATATGAATTCTTTGAACCTTTATCTACAAAAAAAAAAACTACGGAACACTTTTGAATTGGTTTAGAATAAACGTATAAAAACGTGGTTAAAGTACAAAAACTTGGACGATTTTTAACAAATTTGAAGCTTACCGTTAGAGATACGGAAAAAAATCAAGAATACAATTTTGTTGAAAATCAAATTTGCTAGCAAAATGTTATTAGTTTTTAAATTCGCCTTACGGTTAAGCCACAAACTGGCTTTGGAATAAAGCTTACTCTGAGAGAAACGGCCCGGCCGCCATTTTTATTTAATTTAAGGGGTTACAAATGAAAAATGGAAAAAACCGTATATATACATCGCTCGGAATAGGAATAAGGAATATTCATGCGAAAAAATCATCAATATCGGTCAAGGCGTTTGGACGTAATCATGAGACAGACAGACAGATAGACAGACAGACGAAATGCCAAATGGTCGAGCTAAAACGGAGACCTCGCTTCTCTCGGTTAACTAATTTTTATGATTTTTCTTAGCAGAATGAAACATTGTGGGAGTTTATCTCAAAAATAATAAATGTAGCTTACTATTCTGTACATTTTGTTTTTTTTACACCATTTTTAGCAAACGACGTTGAATATTTCCGGAAATATCAATCAAACGTAAAATATCAAGTTTGTACGCTGCGAGCGTAGCGAAGCATTCCATAACCCGAAGCCGCCAGGTAGAGGTGCCAACGCCCAAAGCGAGTTTTTTCCGCTGCGAGTGTAACGAAGGAGTGCGTGAATCGAAGCTGGAGGTTTAAGTGCAAAGTAGTTCTACTAATATATTTCATACACACAGGCAGCTATTCAGAGCCTTCGTGAGTATATCAATTTCCCAAATAGTTGGTTGAAACCCACAAACATATAAACTGAATTTTGGAAATTCGCTCAACTCAAGTCAGCTGTTCAGCTGCGTGGTCGAATTATTTGAATTCTGTGTAAATGGTAAGGCTCGATGTTTACCTTGCGAGCGAAGGCACTGGTACCGGATAGTATTACTACAGATTACTAAACTAGTACAGTTTATAGAAAATCTATACATATAAAAGCGAAATACCACTCACTCAATGATTCACGTATCACGATTTCTGAAAAACTACCAAACGGATTGAAATGAAATTTGGTATGTAGCTTCCTCTAGGGCCATAGGTGCTCACTAAGAAAGGGTTACAAAAAATTCGAAATTTTAGGGGGGGTTTGGGGGGATCAAAGTTATTAAATGACGATTTCTTCTAAACTACCGAACGGATTGGAATGAAATTTGGTATGTAGCTTCCTCTAGGGCCGTACGTGTTCACCAAAAAAGGGTTTTAAAAAATTGGAAATTTTAGGCGGGTGAAAATTACTAAATCACGATTTCTCCAAAATTACCGAACAGATTGGACTGAAATTTGGTATGTAGCTTCCTCTAGGGCCATAGGTGCTTACTAAGAAAGGTTTTGAAAAAATTCGAAATTTTAGGAGGGGTTTGGGGGGATCAAATTTATTAAATCACGATTTCTTCAAAAATACCGAACGGATTGGAATGAAATTTGGTATGTAGCTTCCTCTAGGGCCATACGTGTTCACTAAAAAAGGATATGAAAAATTTCGAAATTTTAGGAGGGGTTTTGGGTGATCAAAGTTACTAAAATCATAATTTCAAATCTTTTATTATGATGACAATAGTGCTTTTATTATTTAAGATCTATATATATATATAAAAGCCAAATACCACTCACTGACTGAACACTTAAAAAGAATACAATTACGTTAAAAAGACTGAAAATGCCAATCACCACGGGCCACGCCATACGGGTCAGCTAGTATAACCATAATGATACAACTTTAAATAATTGTATACCTATAACCACCTAACCTTCACGCTCTCCACGGGCCTAACTGCAAGGAACCGAACCCTCTTTCTTCGTCTCCGAGACAACAAACCCCGCAACGCGTGTACTACACAGAACTTTCCGAACAATAAAATCAATCAGTGGACATATTATTTCACTGCTCAACGGCATCGCCCCTCAGCCATTACCCGCTGACCTCTGGTCATGTCGAACAATGGCCGCCATTATACCGAGTTCGGCCGCATTACCAGTTCCATTATCTGATTATTTTATTGTCCATCTTAAACACTTACTTATCAGCGCCGGAGTTAATTCATCACTTAACACTCGGGAGAATCTGTTACAGATGGTATCGTTACCTAACCTCTCATTCGACTCTCTCTGCACCTTGGTTCGCTCTGTTGGAATATCCACTTCTATTTATTCCTTCGACGATATTTCGTTTGTAATCACGGCCGACATTATATTAGTTAGTCATAACATTGTTTTAAACCAATAGGTTGGCAGTTCTCTTATTACAAGGGTTTTAAACACTGATGTTTTACAACAAATGTTGTAGCTTACTATTATACTTTCTAAGGGGATTTGGGGGGGGGGGGAGAGTTCGGGGCCTAAAATTTACTTTTCGTAAAAAGAAGCTTTTTCCTAATATCAAATACGTATGAACCAATATTTATGGGAATTCATGAGGAAACGGATAGATTGATAGGGCTTGTTCTACGTACTAGTAAGAAAGTCTAAAAGTACCCATAAAATACTTGGTTTTCTTTCAAGCCGCTTTTTACTTTCCTTACCCTATACTAGGTAAGGTAAGTATTGCCAATTAATACTTATTTAAGTATTCATTGGTATTGCGATCGACCCAAAAATTCGATGTCGAGTTTTCATAATATATTTACGTTTCAAGGCCCCCTGAGTCCAAAAAATGCATTTTTGGCGATTGGTCTGTCTGTGTGTCTGTGTGTGTGTGTGTCCGGAGTGCACAGGGCAAACGGCTGGACGGATCGAACTGAAATTTACAGGATATCTTCAAACACGTAAACAATTAAACCCATGTAAATTTGAAGCAAATCGGAGGTGGTGTCTTACCGTGGGACCAGTTTTTAGCACATTTTTTGTATTTACTCCAAAACCCCTCTAACGATTTTGATTAAACTTTGCTAACATACTCTACTCAGACCCCCTTAACACGCTATGTACGCTATATACCCTTAAAAATTCGTTGAAAAAAGTTATTACAAAAACGCAAGTTATTTTGTTTGTATCTCCGAAGTGGCTGGTCCTATCGACTTGAAAATGGTCTCATTCGATTCAGCGTCCAAAAGAATGTCAAAAAAGACACCCCACTCAACTTTTTCCATTTTTTCAAAAATTGACCCCAAAAACGCCCCTTTTGGGGGCAAAAATGACTTTTTTTAAACTAGCCGCGTTTGGTATCGACCTTGACATTTTTGGGGGTGAGAAATCGATTGAGACCAAAATCAGGTCCGTGGGATTAACCGTTTTGAAGTTAGTACCGCTTTCTTCGAAACGAATACTCCTATTAACTCAAAAATGGTATCATCAATCTCTCGCTCGAAAAATTTGGTAATTGATACAGCATCTATTTTGGTAAGGAAAGTTGTGTGATGTGCACACCAGATGTTTTTGTGTTGCGAACAAAAACAATCACAACTTTAGAACTGAGAAAGTTGAAATTTGAAGTTGAAATTTGGTTTGCCACTTAGTGTTATACAAATTCAACTACTGAAAATTTATTAACCGATTTGCTTTATATTAATTCAAAAATGGCCGCTATTTAATTTTTGAAGTGATAACTTCTTTAGACTAACCGAGCACTTTTTCTGAATGTACGAACTCGCGATGTGCGAGATGCTTTGCATTTTTGATTTCGTCGATGATTTCTACTTCTGCATTAGTTTACACATGTACTAATACAAACCAAAAATTCAATGCAACAGTTGATCGTAAAAGAAGAAGAACTCGACGAAATAAAATAGGCAGTGGTAAATTCAAAGGTGAACTCAACAGCTGTATGGGTTTAGTCACGTCACGCTACAAACGAAATGGACATTGTACTTCCTCATTTCATATTATTTCAATATAGTTTATTTGGTAATACATCTGAAATGAACTTTTCGCTTGCTAATTTTGTAAGTTGTGTAATTGGTGATGCCTCTATAATAATGGACACAGGGCACTCTAAAATAAATTTGTTTGTGCGGTTGCACGATTTGAGATGCAAGACGGAAATAATTTACCGGCAGTGAATCGAAAAATTGTAAATTAATAAATTTACGTTTCTTGCCGTCATCGTTATCCAATTCTTAGTTTAAGAGACGTGTTACAGCTGTTTCACGATTAATCGCATTTCAAAACACTGCACACGAAACACATTAAAATACAAAACACACACAGTTCACACACGATAATTCTACGTCAGAAATAAAACAGCACACAAAAATTCACAAAACGTCCGAAATGTTTACAACTTGTTGGCCAACAGCTTAGAAAAAAATTATAGCTTATCATTCTATGTGAATCAACGCATTTAAAAACTTGTTCTGCTGTGTTTCTAAACATTAACACAACATAACTTAGTCTAACCTAGCATTTCAACAGTGCGAAACATATTACAAAACTTTTGACTTACCGATTGTTGATAAGTTAATTTAGGCGGGGTTTATACGGTGTAGGCCTATAATCAGATATTTAGTCTGTAATGCATACTGTCAGTTTGGGTTTTGCACACACAGCGCCATTAGTGACAACATGCGTACTTTAAAAGTGACATATAATCCGATTTAACTGAAACACACGCTAAATACAAGCCCAAGCTTATCCCAATACATCGCTGAAAACAACATCAAAATTGGTTCAGCCGTTGTGGAGATCCGTGCACAAACGCAAACACAAACGGGCGAAAAGACTGTAAACTAATCTATGTATATAAAAGCGAAATACCACTCACTCACTCACTGACAAACTCATCACGATTTCTCAAAACTACCGAACGGATTGAAATGAAATTTGGTATGTAGCTTCCTCTAGTTCCATAAGTGTTCACTAAAAAAGGGTTTTAAAAAATTGGAAATTTTAGGGGGGTTTCGGGGGTAAAAATTACTAAATCACGATTTCTCCAAAACTACCGAACGGATTGGAATGAAATTTGGAATGTAGCTTCCTCTAGGGCCATAGGTGCTCACTAGGAAAGGGTATTAAAAATTTCGAAATTTTAGGAGGGGTTTGGGGGGATCAAATTTACTAAAATCATAATTTCAGGTCTTTTATTATTATGACAACAGTGCTTTTATTATTTAAGATCTTTATATATAAAAGCCAAATACCACTCACTGACTGACCACTTAAAAAGAATACAATTACGTTAAAAAGACTGAAAATACCAACCACCACGGGCAACGCAGTACGGGTCTGCTAGTTTATTATATGTATTAAAGCAAATTAGCATAATATTTTATCGATTAAAATTTTGAAGTGTAAATTTCTATAGGCGCACATCGTCTAAAAATTGCTGTCGGTGAATCGGATTTTACCGTCAAGCGTCGCCCTCTACTATATATAGTACACATGTGTATATAGCAGAGTATATAGTTTACTTGGTAATACCTCTGAAACGGACATTGTGCTTCCTCATTTCATAATTTGTGTCAAAAAAGTTTACTTGGTAATACCTCTGAAATGGACGTTGTGCTT
>JAGFPH010026872.1:0-10252 GCA_018207615.1 Philaenus spumarius | reverse complement strand
GTGATAAATAACGGGGGCTCCCACACTTTCGCGAGACGTGAGCTCACCTATAATCCACAATAGTGCAGTTAAACTATTTTGCACCGATTCAAAAGAAATAGGCCTATTTGTTAAAATTTTGTATTTATATATATTATTGTATTTGATTTGCTCACGTGGGCTCAAGTAACGTGACGGCAGTGTACTTCTTAGCATGATATCACACTAAATATGTGGACAGTGTGACATCACGTGGGCTCACGTAACGTGACAGCAGTGTACTTCTTAGCATGATATCACACTAAATATGTGGACAGTGTGGCATCACGTGGGCTCAAGTAACGTGACGGCAGTGAACTTCTTAGCATGATATCACACTAAATATGTGGACAGTGTGGCATCACGTGGGCTCAAGTAACGTGACTGCAGTGTACTTCTTAGCATGATATCACACTAAATATGTGTGGACAGTGTGACATCACGTGGGCTCACGTAACGTGACGGCAGTGTACTAATTAGCATGATATCACACTAAATATGTGGACAGTGTGGCATCACGTGTGCTCAAGTAACGTGACGGCAGTGAACTTCTTAGCATGATATCACACTAAATATGTGGACAGTGTTGCATCACGTGGGCTCAAGTAACGTGACTGCAGTGTACTTCTTAGCATGATATCACACTAAATATGTGTGGACAGTGTGACATCACGTGGGCTCACGTAACGTGACGGCAGTGTACTAATTAGCATGATATCACACTAAATATGTGGACAGTGTGGCATCACGTGGGCTCAAGTAACGTGATAGCAGTGTACTTCTTAGCATGATATCACACTAAATATGTGGACAGTGTGACATCACGTGGGCTCACGTAACGTGACAGCAGTGTACTTCTTAGCATGATATCACACTAAATATGTGGACAGTGTGACATTACGTGGGCTCAAGTAACGTGACGGCAGTGTGTTTCTACCTTTAACGGCAATATATACACGTATTGCCATAGCAACCAACTGCATGAAATAACAGATAAAACGGCTGATTCGGATAACCAACTTAGGCCTATATTAAGATGAAAATTACTTTAGTATTCTGGATGTTGTATTAGACTAACATCACTTATTTATAAAATGAAGACTAAATTTCAAATTTAAACAGTTTTTATTTCATTACCATGATTTCAGAACCAGTTCTTAACTACATCAATATATGCGTTATAGGAACTTTCCAGCAGGTTTACGATTGGAATGTTTTATTCCTGGCGCTTATGGAGTTATATTTTAGGCCTACTGCTTCACACGTGGGTCGATTTATCGTAACTCTTTACATCGCACAATTTACGGTTATCAAGTGCTTTGAGTTAAAAATAAACGATAAAAGAAACGTAACAATAGAGTAGGAAAACATCAAAACAGCAAAGCGAAATCAATTCCTATAAAAGCGGTTGTACGTACCTGAGTAACATACAATATAACAGCTGGTTTCAACCATCTTCCCCAGCGTAGATTATACTTTGGGGTTATGTTTGAAACTTCAATCATTATAGATTCTTGTGGAGCTGATTTTTTTTTAATATGAGTTAGAGAACTAAATTACTATCCCTTATCTTTCCGATGCAGCTTTCTAAGCGTTCTAATTCCTGTATTAGCTACGTATTTGACTATTGTAGCTAAAGATGGCCACCTTGTCGTTGAAACGCGTTTGAGATTCTGTATTCTAGTTTTATTCTATTAAGTATATCTTCTCACAATCCAAGCTTATTTACATATACAGGGTTGGGCAAAAGTCTCTAGTATATTTATTACAGCCAATACTTTGACGTATTTTACTTGTTTTTGGCTTGACCGGGGGACGTCTTGAAACGTTTTAATGCAAGGCTAGGTCAAGTTATACCCCATTTTTAAGGTATTTGTCAGTAGAATACGACAAAGAACGATCCAGTCAGAAGTTGCATGTATATTTTTAACCTTTATATCATTAACCGTTTGACTAATATTCTCTTCAGATTATCATTATAGTATCTAGGTCCTATAGTGTAGCCCAGTAATTAAAAATCGAGGGTAAAAATGTAAGTCCAAAAAACAATAAAAACTAAAAACTATTTATTTCGTATTAATTTTTATACGTTCAAGCCACACAATACATTTTATTGCTGGAATAAACTTCCCAAACGTAAAGGGGGGCTGTGGAGATATTAACATAAAATGTATTTAATACCATGCGAGACGCCAACTCGTTTACTAAGCATTTTGTTGAGAATAAATATATTAAAATTTTATCTGACGGAACGTATACTGTGATTTTCGTCTAAACTAGAATTTGATTTTAATTTATTGAGTACAGTATGAAATGCACAACTTTGTTTACAGACTAGTTAAAAATACAAACAGGAAAAACTCTTTATACGTAACAGTTACATTGTAATCAGCACTTTAAATATAGAAAGGCAGGTTTCTTAATTATCTTGTATCGTATTTAAACATTCGCACCGTAATTTTTAATTAGCCTTATTTGATATTGTTTAAGTGTAACTTATCTGTTAAGTTGTCTTCAGTTATACAACAGTTAATTGACGAAATCATATTTTTTAAATTTGCTTAGTATACGAGAGAACGATTCATGGCAGAAGTTTAAGTGACAAACTTGATGCCAAATTTATTTTTATTACATCCGCATTATTTCAAGATTATAGTATTAAAATATAAACGTAATGCTGCAGTGGTCGATTAGATCATGGTCCCCGTTTTGAGGCGTTATTAAAAATTATATGTGTTCGCACTCTAACGGCTGTAACTTAAGTCTGATTTCGTTCAAATTCTGCACTCGCACAGAAAGTTGATATTCCAAGTCAGTAAATGAAAGTCCAACTAACGAATGCACGTATTTTGTTTTTTAAGGGCACTCCAAATGAGAAAAAAAATTAGTTGATCGATTTTTAGTTTTTTATGATTTCTTATTCTCCTGTTCTTCCTCTTTCCAAAAATATACAACATGATATGGTTATAACTATCTTTATGTCCAAAAAAAAAAAAAAAAACAAATAATGTAAGCGTTACCATGGAAATAAATGGCTTTAGAGGCCACCTGAATTCGCTGTACTTCACAAACACTTTTATAGTGTTCATTATTGTACAGTGAGTTATTTTAAAGAACTTTAGTGAAGAGGAAGCTGGAAGACATATATGCTGCTGAAAAAGACCCAAACAACCCCATATACTGTCCAGGAGGCCATTAGCAAAAGGTAGGCTACCTATAAAACTTTGAAATTTTGGCTTTTACCTATTGCTCGTTTCCCGAAAATCACGTTTTTGTTATTTATAATACACATTTCTGGAAAACTATCTAAGATATCTTTACCAAATTTTTACCAAATGTCTGTAACACAATTATCTAGTTGATAACACGGGATTTTTTTAAATATTTCAACAAATAAAAAAGTTATATAATAATAATAACAATAAAAACATAAAAAAAGTGTTTTTTTTTTAATCATAACTTTTAGGTTTATAATTTGTTTTTATTTCCTAGTGTACGGAACTAGAAAAAGGTACAATTTAGAAAAAAAAATTATGAGCCTATTTTAATTACAACTTAAGTTATGTGTATTATAGCTAACATGGTCGAAGATAGGCATTCGGAGTGCCCTTAAACGACTTAATACAATAAAATTACCCTGTTCAAATATACGCGGGGTAATTTACCATGGGGCAGCTTGAGGCCGAAAGGTCAATACAAGATGCGTACTCTCAAAAGAGTTTTTCCGCTGCGATCGGAAAGAAGAACTCTACTCATATTTTTCGTAAATGCAGGCACATAATTAGCGTCTTCATGAGTAGAACAATTTTCCAAATAGTTGGTTGAAACCCTAAAACATATAAACTTAATTTTGGAAATTCGCACAACTCACGTCAACAGTTTTTATTTAATTAAATTTTATAGTAAAAATTTACGGGTACTATAAACATTGTTGTTCTTTATAAGCGTTATCTAATAAAACAAATTTTACAACTAACAACACATTTGCGCAGTTTTAAAATCATATTTTAATTAAAGTTTGTTTTACAAAACAAGTTAAATACGGTACAAGAAATATAAATGTTACTGTACTTAATTAATTTAAAAGCACATTTACATTACTGAAAATCAAGCTCAGACGTACCATTTAAACAAAATTTAGGCAGCAGTGTGATTGTTATTTAGGGAGCTGCAGTCGAAAGATTGTGGTTAATAAATGTAGTTAGGTTGGGAAATTTAGAGGTATACCTTTATTTAAACCATTTAAACCACTTTATTTACAATATGTAAACCATTTAAATACATTCTTAGCAATTAGGTTTAGATTTAGTTGAAAAAATATAAATTCAGCTAAAAACTGTAGTGTACAGTATTTATACGTAATATATTTGTGAGTTCCGTCTAACCGACACTGAATTTAATCTCTTGTATACATAATTCATAATCTTTACACTTAGTTGGAAATAATCTTGCATTACCGATTTTAACTACAGTTATTTACTGAGAGTATTTTTAATTAATAAACTAAATAATATTTGTGTAATTTATTTGTAATAGATAATTATCCTTAACATTGTACTTTAAATATAGATGCTGAAATTGTATACACTATTAAAATCTTTTAACAGTAATTCGAAGGGAAGTCAAATTTGACATACAGTGTATGTATACAAATATGGATACTGAAGGACTTCTTGATTCTCATTTTAAAGGATTGTATATTTTGTATGTATTGGTGTCTTTAAAATTGCGATGACATCAGCCGTTTTTCCAGAACGACGGCCAGTTACAAATTTCGAATTTCGAATATTTTGTATATATTTTCGGGTTTCGTATAAAGCATATTGTACTCTTAACTTTTTATTATACACCCAACCTTTTGGCAAAAATTGGACTAGAAATTTGAATTTAATATTTTAGAAAGACTAGCTATTGGAGTAGGAGAAAACCTCACATTCCCATTTAAATATATAATACTTTAAAAGACCTATTTTATCAAGTCATAGAATAAAACTCAATAGTTTTACAAAATTAATTGGCTTAATGTTCTAATCTGAAACTAATACAAATATTTGTCTATTTTAATTAAAGACGAGGCCAAACTCCGGGAAGTGATTCTACATAACATACTGATGAACAAATGTTCAGTGAACATATGCTTTGTTTTCAACTTATTCGTATTTTTTTTTTTTTTTTTTTGTACAAAATGCTTAATATTTTGTAGAAGTAGAAACGATATTGGGCTTAAATTTTGTATACATATTATTTGAGTAACCGTTTATCACTGTACGAAAAACCAAAACGTTCTTTTGAATATTTTCAAAATGGCGGCCGTATAGGCTATATATGCCCTATATCTAAAAAACCGCTAACTTTACAAACAAATTTACAGGAGACAAAAAAATTTACTTTGTTAACGAGAAACACAACGGGTTTTTTAACAGAGATTTTGGCAAAAATGTATTTCTCGGTAGTTGCCAATACCCAGAATTACTGCAAAAACAAATTACCGGTATTGTAACGTTATTATGAACTAAAATAATTTAATATTAATTAGTTTTTCTAATGTAATAAAAATGTGAACAAATATGAAATGTTGGAAATTTGGTAATACTTATTAGGTCTTATTAATTATTATAATGTTGAATTTAATTAAGACGATCGTGTAGTGTTTGTCTGACTTCATTTGCAAAGCGAGCAATTTAGGATGGATCACATGTATGGAAAGAAACGTCCTCTAAAATGTCGGGTAATGTATTTGTAATGAATTAGTCACCTTTTAAACTACGTAGCAGAAAGAAAGGTCCAAATACATTACCAATGTAGATTGCTGTTGCCCAAACATTCAATGCAAATCTGTGTTGACTTCTTGAATGAAATACTGTTTGAGGATTTTCGTCACACTCAACGTGTGTGTATTGTGAAAGTTGTTTATACAATCTTTAGTAAAACTATTTTATACAAACTGTTGGTTATATGAACATTTGTTAAGTAATACAGTAATGGAATGAATGCAATCATATGTCGGTAGTAAAGCTTGTACACGTTGGCGATATGGAAATACTGCCGAATGGAATCGGCTTACACCGCATTTACAGACCCCAGCCGCATATTTTAGACGAGTGGTTGTTTTTGAAGATTTAGTATTTTAGCCCTAAACTTCATAAAATGTCGGCATTTATTCTACTTCCTTTTTTAATTTAATTTGTATTTTCGTATAATTTACAAATTTATCCAGAAGTTTTCCGACATTAAAAATTGTAATTTGTGGGAAAAGATAACGCTATATATTTATAGGAATAAAGGAGGAGCTGGATATCAATTTGCAGGGCTTTTAAACTTGTACTTTTCTTGTATTTAAACCGTCGTCAAAACTATTTCACAATGGCGTACTAGAAATAAAAATACTTTTTATATGGCTTCCCTTTTTGTTAAAAAGCGCTCGAAGAACACGCACGACTGCATTAGTTATTATGTTCCTACAAAATTAAAACTTCTAACCACAGTTAGTTATCGTCAAGTTAACGGTCTAGATGTTTACTTAAGTTTCGCAAATTACTCTTAAGATGCTTTTAAAATGATGCAACTTTTTTAATATGTTTACATTTGACAATTTTAAAAAACCACAAGCTCCCCTAAAAGTATGCATTTTGGGGCCCTTAGATTAAACAAAAATATATTCTTTTAGATTATTTATGTGCGAAACCAAGAGCAAAAACTAATTTGGTTGGTTGCTACTTTCCGCGTGAGTGAGTATATGGAATGAAATACAACAAATAGAAATACAAAATTAAAAATTAAATCTCAAACGAAATATAATGTTTAATGATTTACATTTTGCAATTTTACAGAACAGATATATTTTTATTTTGATAAAGAAAATTGACGCGTATTTTACAAATAACGCCTTTAATTAATTTCATCGTAATATTATTAGTTGGCTTACAGAATGTTTAAGGCGGCACACACCTCGGAGGTTTGTAATCTTCTCCAGAGTCATTGAAGCTGAACATTACTCATACTTAACCTAGTTTTACGTTCAACACTGTAATCAACTTCCTGGCTTTGCTACTTTTAAGCTAAAAAGTAATGTCTACAGAATAACTTATCATCAAACACTAACTAAGTGACGATAGTTGTCCTAGGAGAATGTCATTGTAATTAATGGGTAATGCTATTTTAAATATAAAAGAAGTCTTATATTATATTAAACATTTTTTGCCTCTGTAAGTCTCTACATTAAGCTACTAAGGGGTAAAAATGGAAGAACTACCATCATTCAATATAAGTAAGCTATACTCCTCACGAATCTAGAAATTTTGTAAATCATATGTTTAAATGATACACATAGAAAAGTAAAACCCCTTTGTACTTAGATTATTTATGTATAAGGAATGGAATTAAATAACTACTTTTGGATAACAAACAATTATTCTTAATCTTCTCATAAAGATAGAGGCCTAAAACTTGGCATATATTATTTTACAATATTTATAAGAAAGAAAAACCAATTACATTTCGATTACTTGCGTCTAAGAGGTAAAATGGAGTAACTGCTTCTACGAGCTGTGGACGATAGAGATTTAGTTCTTTTTGTTTGAGTGTTTGATACAAATTAATAATTGGTTGTTTACTATCTAAGTTATGTTGATTTTCATAAAATAATCTTTTTATTTAATAATGTAATCAGATGTTTTGATGATGATAAGTGAATATACTTTATCGGCTTTATTTTTTACAGTCTCGTTTTATTAGCGTTAATGTTAGTTTTACTGTTAGTTGGAATGTTTTTTAATGTTAGTTTCAATGTAAGTCTTAATGTTAGCTTTCGTATTAGTTTTAATATTAGTTTTGATGCAAGAATTCTGGTGTTAAATTTAATGATCAAGAAATCATGAGTAGAGTTTGCGATCCCGTTCCCCACAGTTAATAAACAGAAGAGTCAACTAAGAAATATTACTATTAAATTGTAAATGCATTCTTTACAATAAGGTAGCCTGTATAGTATTGGTTATATTATTTTATAGGCCTGACTAGTATAACACACTGAACAAAGGAATTAACCTGATTTATTTACATATTGATTAAAGCAGAGCTGGGGATTGCAGGCAACTTTTCCAATTTCATTATGATTATATAATGGAAAGAGGCCGGAGGGAGATTAAGTTTCATATAACGCACGATGATATTTGATTTTTAAACAGATATGTTGCAAGAAATACGGAGTAGAACATTTGTGGCTTTTAAAATAATACTGCGTTTAAAAACTCGGTTTGGAGAAATTGTTTCATTTCAAGGTTAATTTGTTTTAGTGGTTTTAGAAGATCGCTTACTATTTGGTTATTTTTTTACCAACAACAGAAGCGTGTACTAACTAGGTTGGTGTTTTTGTAGATGTGTCTTAAAGTTTTAGTTATTTTTTTTTTTAAATACGTATAAGCTTAGTATACGAAAAAATAACTAAATAAGTAAATTGTTGGATATTTAAAATTAAATATGAGATATTTCTTTTTATTCGTGTTTCTAAAGCCACTCCTGGTTATAATAGCCTATTATGTTTAATATTACAAGAATTTAATTTTCCTAAATTGCGACGTGAGTCTTGCTTTTTGCTAGTCCCAGTTCGGGCGCCATATTGCAACGTGGGTCATTGCAATAAAAAATATTAATCAGTTTAAACTGTATAAAAAATGCATTAGGCTATTAGATTTTGACTATTAAAATAATTTTAAAAAATGTAATATTTATTAAAAACGATGGACTGTAGGTATGCCTAGGCTATTTGCTTCTAGAGACTATGTACGTTACCATTGATCACAACACTTAACTTAAAGAATTATACAATATTAAAAAATCCAACCTCAATTTGTTTCTTTACTAGCCTATTGACCTACATTCCATATCACTAGGTCACAGCATGTTTTTTAGCCTAGTTTACCATTTAATCAAATCAATTTACATTTACTTCCATAGGGTAGTTCTTTTGACTGAATTAGTACTTATGTACGAGTGGTATCATGGTATAGAAATGAAATTCAGAGCATCGCAGGCGAACAATAAATTCTACTTTAACACATATAAATCAACATTATGTACACCAAAATCAAAATATATAACACATAAAGCAACGATAACATTAAACATACTGAGCTCAACAAAAGACGCAATGCAAATTAATCAATTTTCCAATTTACAAAAAAATTATAGCTACAGGCAGATAAAAAAGTTATTCTACTGTGATCATGTTTTAAGATCTATCTTGCAGAATTTAACAATTTTTAAAAGTTCAATTTTGAGTAATATTTGAATACTTTAGTGTTAATACTTGCGTTTCATGAGTATCTTGACTGTTTCACTTTGTTTTTCAATGCACTTAAACTGTTTTTTGTAGCCTCACATTACCAGCACATGTGGCAAACCTCAATACGACATTTTTCCAAAATCACCTTATGTACATGACAATTTTAACCTTGCACAATGTCCATCGACAAACCACTACAATTTACACACTCCAAAACTCAAAGATGTCCCAGATATCCTTTGATTTCTACTCAAAAACATTCAACTATATCTCTGACACAACCTTCACCATTGCTTGGACAAATGAGAAGGAGAAACTAACTCAGAACATACTGTCTAGCACGGAGACTAACTTAATCACCTGTTTAATCTACATTCGATGTTATAACACTTTTTTATGTAGCTTGATGTTTATATATTTTATTATTTTTAAATTGTAGAACATAATATTATCATTGTTTATTTTAATTTTAATTCTTGTATCACTTTTTATATTGTTTGTAATCACTAAAAGTGTTTATATATCACTTGTTGCATGAAAACACTTTCACTCTTCCTATATATGTGATGCATTATGTTATATAAAATTTATATCTGCCTTTACAATTTTATTTTAAAATTATTTTTGCCTTTTGATTATTAAATGTACGTTATTGTTTCACTTTGTTTGAATTATTATTTTCCTTTGTGTCTGTTTTCATATATAGGCCTATGAAAATTATTGCGTCTAATATTTTTTATATACATTTATAATGCTTACTGTATCTTTTACTTGAACCAAGCTATTTTCTCGTCTGCATTGGCCATGTATGATACAAAATTTAAAATCACTTGCTTTGCGAGTTTGCACCATGACCTGGCGGCCTCGGATTATAGACTGCGCTTTGCGTGTTGGCACATCGACCTTGCGGCCTAGGATTTAGGACTGATTCGCTTTGCTCGTAACGGACAAACT
>JAGFPH010026870.1:0-10253 GCA_018207615.1 Philaenus spumarius | reverse complement strand
AGCTTGCTATAATATCCTTCATTCACAGCTTGCTATAATATCCTTCATTCACAGCTTGCTATAATATTCTTCATTCACAGTTTGCTATAATATCCTTCCTTCACAGCTTGCTATAATATCCTTCATTCACAGTTTGCTATAATATCCTTCATTCACAGCTTGCTATAATATCCTTCATTCACTGCTCCAATTATTATTCCTTCACATGTGCGTATATCCTCCCTTCAGAGCTCAATAAAGCCTTTCTTAACGGCATCATTAATCCTTACTTTACATCTTTGTGTGTATATCCTTCCTTCACATCTTCATATTATATATGTCTTTCTGCCTTCACATCTCTACACGCACTTCATGTATATTCTTCCTTCTCAGCTTTAAGTAACCTTCCTCCACAGACTCGTATTGTTCAGTTTCCAAGCCTTAGATCGATGGGTGATCATTAGTCTTATTAACGCTTTGTAAGCTCTAGTTTAGATTCTTGTCAAGGTCGCCTACGCGTTTGGGGTGTAGACTAAACGCATTCTATTTGTTTGTTTTACTTTGTAAGCTCCTTTGCCTAATAATTTCAAATTTATTTGTGAACGTTCATTGTGATTTTTGTTTAATTTTAGTTGACATTATTTTGAATTATTTATTTTCATTTAAAATAATTCGGTGGAGCTGGTTTTGTCAATCGTCAGCTCTTTATGATGGGATGCAATGATATGTATAGGTCTACTGAAAATACAACATTTAATACTTCGTAAAGTTTTACAAATAAATTTGAGCTTTCATTTGATCAAATTTAGTTCTTTATTGTAATTAGTTTTTTATTTGTGTTAATAAATATTAAAACATGATTATTTGTTCTGTTGACAGGTGAGTGTAGCTTATCAGCTGATTTCTGATAAGCGTTGATAAGGGGTGAGTCTTTATTTACGTTTCACCTCTTTATGGATAATATATTTTGTATTATTATTTATCAATTTTTAATTATTCTACTGGTATTAGAGTAAAATAATGTGAAGCACATTTATAAGACGAAGATATGTGTTATTCAACTTTATATACAACTTGATTACAGCTTTATTCTGCATTTGTGAAACTGTTGGACAAAATAATATATTTTGTTTTGCTTGTAAAGGTTTCTTCAATTATTGAATTATTGTAATTTGGTCTAGCCTATATACAAAATAGATTGTTTAAATAAGTGTCAAATCTAGGGATCGATAGTAGTGTTAAGTCATCAACACAGTAATACAACCGTTTCTAGTTCGTCAGTGAAGTTTGTTGCATTTGAGGCGACTGATGAGTTGTTGTGGTTTAGTACTTCTTTTCTCGTAATCGGGTTCGATTTTGTGGGGCAAACTATGTTTGTGTGATAGTAACTAAAATAGATTTTGTTGCATGTTGGTAACGGCCAAGTGGTCACAAGAAAAGGCTTCATCTGTGAATGATTTGCGGACTCTGTAAAGTCAACTAAAGCTACACAACTATTACATGAAAGCTGAGAGATACTGAAATAACTAGCACAGGTCAATGAGGTCAAGCTGGACCCTGTATCAAAGGCAATGTAGACGAGGTCGAGCTGATGATCATTTCCTTCCTTTTAAACATTGTCAACATTGTCGTGAAATTAAACATGCCATCTTAATTTTGTAGCATACAAGTGAGACTATGATTAGAAACTTGTCAAAGAGTGTAGAGATAAAAGGAGAGAGTGAGCTTTTTGGTAGGATGGCTGAGACGTCTAAAATGAAACGCTGTCAGGATAGTGGAAGACGCATTGGCCAAACACCTTGTGAACATGTACAAAAAAGTCAATTGTTATTGGTTTGGATAGGTGCACAACAAAGCACTTTGATGCCGAGGTGGTGAAATAAAATATTAGTTTTATTGCTAGGACATTCTTTCTGTCAAAAGTTTAAGAAGGAAATGCTAAATGTACAGATAGATTCAGTAGTTAGTAGATAACAAAGGTGGATATTATGTTTCGTAGTAAAGCGTAGGTTTATAGTAATAAGAGCATGAACTAATAGAAGGCAACACGGATAACCTTTATTATATTTAACGAAATGAACATAAATTTTACAAGCCAAACTATCCCGGATCATGTCTGCGACTCCGCTGCACTCATCTATATAGATACTGCTTATATACTGTATACACCGTGATTCAGAATTATTAGGAAATGTCTTGGTAGCTCATTCTATGGCTAAAAATAGTTCATATAAACATAGGGCCAAAAACTCTTCGTTTCCCAAATATCCGCCATTTTTTTTACAAAATAATTCATATCTAGAGAACGGTTTGACTGATTGAGTTAAAACTTGGCACAAAGTTTAACTTAACAATGATCTGTCCTAAGAAAATTGATTCTATCCAATCATGCGTTTCAAAATGGCGGCTGTTTGGAAATTTCAAACCTTAATTACTTAAAAACAGTACATTTTAACAAAACATGTCAAGATACCTTTTTCGTAGCCCTTTTGATTCCCTATCGGTTGGTGCAACTGTCAAAACAATTGGATGAAGAATTGTTAAGTTGTTAAGAATTGGATGTTGTTGGTTAAGTTATGTGTAATAATTACACATTAGTTAGGTGTCATCCAGAGATCTGTTATGAAGATGGCGCTGCGTAAACCAAAAAGACATCCATCTGACGAGCTGTATGACAGTTTAAACGTTTTTAATATCAGGAAACTCTTTGTAAAAACTCTTTTAACTTTTTGCATGAAAATTCCAATTTAATTTATTCTTTTTCGAGTCATTCTCATTTTACTCGTCAGTACCAGGAGACCGAGCTAAAGCTCGATTATAAGCAGGGCCTAGTTCGCTCACGTCAATAACTATTATTGCAAATTTCCGTGAACATCGTTTAGGTTAGGCCTATAACATTAAACAACTAAATAAAGGGTATGTTTATTTAGCAGAAGTATTCGTTGCCATGGTAACTATAAATAGATACAACATTAGGCTTACCACTAAAAAAATACCGTTTAAAAGAAAACAGATGATTATTGTAATGGCATTGAAAACATTTGCATCAGCTGTGCTTCGTTTAAAAGAAAACAGATGATTATTGTAATGACATTGAAAACATTTGCATCAGCTGTGCTTTGTATTGTTTAAAATGGACAAATTTCACTTTTTAATTAAATAAAAAGACGTAGAAAACTAATTTTCCCAGACTGGTGACCATTTCCAATCGATTTCTCGTGGCCAAAAGCCCCATATAAAATCAAAAAATCAAAAATCCTTGGACGGAGATTCCAGATCCATTTAGCAGACAGACAATTATCTCTCGCTTTAGAAGATAAGATTTAGTCTTCCATTCGCTAAGTATAGTGATTGCCAAAATATATTAAAATTTTAATAAACTTTCAATTGATATAAAATACTGTAATATAAACTTATATTTAATTTAGTTGGGGAAAATCTGTTTAAAATATAAACGCATGGTTTTAAAATAGGGGTGGTACGAGAAACACAATTAAGGAATTACGTTTTAAATTTGTTTTTTTTTGTTAAATAAAAAAAAATGTTATAGAAACTTTAACGCTATTTTCAATAAAGATAGATAAAAATTCATTTGCAAAGTTAAATTAATTAATACGATTGATAGTGATGACGAAAGGTACTTGGTAGAATTCCATAATAATTAAAACACAAACACAATTTTTTGTAATTTCTACAAGTTTAGAAATACTAAACTTGTAGAAATTACAAAAAATTGTGTTTGTGTTTTAATTAAATGAATGAACCTCTGATCGAGACTACTAAACCACTATTTCTCATGAATTTTTTGTTTAAATCAGTTACATGTTAAACCAGGCAAACCATTACAGTCAACCATCATTCAGGTACAAGGAAAGAAGAAAACTAAAGTTTTTAATGATAAAACCTATATTTTCGAAAAAATGATAAAAAAAATCATCGTTTAACACGAACTAAATTTAAAACTGGAGTTGAACTTCAAACAACATGCAGCACTAATTACTTGTGCGTTTACAAAGAAAAGCACAGTTTAACACTAACAATAGCGTAGTATAGTTTGGCCTTTGGTTCTTTGGAACACCGTTTGCAGAAAAATAATGTTTACTTACATCATCAGAGGGAAAATGTAATCAACGTCCAAAAGAGTTTTCGCATAAATGGTTTTCTTGTTATGGCTGAGTAATAATGAAGTTTTATTCCTCCTAACCTAGTACGAAAGTAAAATAAAATAGCCTGTTTCAGCTAAATAAATAGAAATTTTAGGGGTAACTCCCGTTTGCTCTGTTGGGCTGTGTATTATATCCTTCGGGGTTGGAGGTTCCTGCATAAAAGCATGTATACAATCCGAATAGGATAATCTCTAGCTCGTTTATTACAGTTTGATTCAACTGAAATTTGGACGCGGATTATATGTTTCTTGATTACGTATATAGTGCCAGAACAGGACAGTTGAAATAATCTGGAAAACAGGATGAAATGTGGTTTCTCTTCATTCATATTCCAGAAATGATTGTCCTCGAACAATCTGGTTTGTTGCCGTAAGTAGAATATGACGACTGTTTATGGGAATCCAAAATGGGTTCTTTGTATAACGCAACGGTGGGACTAATACTGATGCAAATAAAAGTGACAATGTTATAAAAAATGATCTTGTATACTGTCAACAATCACAAATATACTATGAATCAAGAAATTGTCCCAGTGAGCCTGTAAAAGCTAAGTTCAACATGAACCAGGTGCAAAATGTGGTGTCAGTATCTCATTCCTTATTAGAGGAATCTTGATTTTGAAAAGTATAAAATGGCGAACCTGTAGAAACGTAGCTTTTTAAGGAGTCAACTTTTGGATAATATACGGGATCATCTACGTAAGTGAGCATAACATGCTGCGTAGATGGTATCATCAGTTTTATTCTTTCACAGTTAATCGGTCGATTCTTCACAATTTCCCCTATCTAACACTGCCATCCAATCGAAAATCGGACAAATAGTTCTAAAGTTGTGGGGCGTTTTGTAGACACTTGCAATTGGTCAGTTTTCCAACTAATAAACATCGGTACTTACTACACGTGATATCTGTGTGACCACAATTTATTTTTTGAGATATTTTGGTGCCTTTGTAAACATGATGCTTCAAGCTAACTTTCCCTGTAAACCAAATATGCTATATGTGAACAGTTTGTTGTGTAGGACCGTGGGAAAGTGACTACTAATGCGGCCTCATCTAAGGTTTGAATTTGAACCCTAACGGCTTTTTATAACATGGCTAGACATAGGAGTTTGCGCGCGCATCTTGTATAGTTTGAATGGACGAGAGATTTCTATATTTGTTCTCACTTTTCTTATTCAAATAATTCTAAGTCAAATACTTTTATGAAAAGATAATTTAAAAGTATTCAGTTCAATTCTTTGATTTATTCTCTACACTTTGTTATAATAATATTTCATTTTTGGGTAAAGCAAATATTCCTAAATTACGTTTCAAAATAGGCCTAGTTTTGTTAGCAGTCGTGTAGGTGGAACATACAAACTGGTGTTTTCAAAATAACATATTTGAAATTGATAAATGTTTTTATACAGTTCTATTTGGAACTAAATTACGAAACTTTTTTACGCTTACGAAAAAATTACAAAAAATGTTTACTACTTGTTATGGTAGGCCTAAAGTTGAACATTTCCCTTTTGTTACTGAACATTTTTTGTTTCTTGAGCTAATAACTTTTACAATATTACATCAATAACTTTTTTAATTGCATATATGAATTCTTTGAACCTTTATCTACCCTCTACACAAATGGTATAGACAACTTTTGGATTGGTATACAATTACTATACTTGGCGAATTTTTGAAAATATGCTTGCACACGCACCGAAATGACTTGGCGTTGCAAAACATTAACATAAACGTTAACATTAACATTAACATAGGGTTAAGGAGACGCTTACAACTACGTTATAATCAACTAGAGAGCTTAACTGGTTCGTCATATGCTCGTTTCGCTCATCTACTGCCGATGCGACTCGCGGTGAAGTAAATGCAAATATATACTGTTATATTTTCGTGGAAAAGACTATTGATTTGGCCTGAGGCGCTTGTATTGGGGTAGAATAGTGGGGTAGTATGCGCAGTCGGTCCAGTTTTGATTAGGTTAGAGGCACCTGCACTTGAATTGGGGTAGAGTGGTGGGGGTTGGGGTGACCTTAATCCTGACGCATGCGTAGTAGAGTATGCGTTTTTGCGTGAGTAATTTTTTTGGATAATTTATGAGGTCTAATTCCGTGTTCTTTTTTTTTAGATATTTAGAAGGTTTCTTGTCTCGCCAATGAATTGTTAATTTTATTATTATTAACAATGTAATAATATGTACACACATTAAAATATACCACAATGGCAATAATAATGAAATAAAATGGATAAACATATAACGTAAGAAATCAGAAACTTAGTAAAACCATAGGTCATGAATAATAAAATAGATTATGCAAGCATACGGGGGCAGTGTGGCGAAAAAAAGGTTGTCGGGAAAATATTGCATGATCGCGCCGCGAGGTAGCGCTAGGGAGAAATCTTTCAAGGCATTGGTGCTACACACCGCTTTCGTCTTTTCCCCCATAGATCGCGCCACTATCGTCGAATTTCCAGTGGATTGAAATAATGCATTGGATCGGAGTTCTATTAGGTTATCCAAATACAATGGTAATACAAATATAAAATGTATGGCTTATAGATAAAACTAGGGGCTCTGCCCCAGGACGCTTCGCTCGCAGTTGGATAACTCTCTAAAGGCTCTCGCTAATCTTTGGCTCGTTTGTACCTGGGTGAACGAGCATCGTTCAGTATTTTTAACATCTGGATTGTATCTGTAATGTATCCATTCGAATATTTAGTGACTTTGAAGGAGGTATAAAAAGAAGCTGTACCTATTCGCCTTCTAAGTGACTTGAAAGGTGGTATAAAAAGAAGTTCAGATTTTAAATTTTATGCGCATTTTTCAGACTTTACGCGCGTTTTTGAAGACATAAGACCTAGCGCATTCAATTCTTGACGTAAAATAACCCCTGTATGCAAATTTTCATCAAAATCGTTAGATACAATCCGCGACAGATACAAAGATAGATACAAGAATTGCTCATTTAAAGTAAGAGGATAATAAAATGTAGAGTGTATTAATCCAATTTCATCGAACAGTACGAAGTATAGATAGATTTTATATATTTGTAGGGAGGGAGTGTAACGTCCTGAGTCTATTGAATGTGAAAAATTAATCATAACCAACATAAAATTGATTAAACTATCCCTGTACGTGGAAATATTTCACCTACTTGGAGATAAAATGTCAGCAGTAGATTTAGTATAGGAAGTGGGTCAGGCTGTACATTTCCTTATTTAGCCAATAACAGAGTTCCAATATCGGCACCAGCTCTTCGCACGTGACCAGCAAACCGAAACGACGGACCCAATTGTTTTCCTTCAACAGCTGACTGGGGATAAAACCAAGCCCAGTTGTCACTTTTATTTACATCCATATTTGTCGCACCGTTACTTTAGAACCTGTTTGCAATTCTCGTTGTTAGATGTCGTAACTTGAATTAGCGACGCGCGACGGTAGGATTTTAATAAAATGTTACGTTTGTGTATTGACTAGAATAGTCCGTCCGTCGACCTATATGGTTGCAACAAAGGCTGAATAAATTGTTTACAATTAGGAATACACTGATACAATCATTTCAGAATCAAATTAACACGTTCACTGCTAAGGACGCACATGTGAGCTTGATACTGAACACTATGAGAAGCGACCGACGCACATCGCTTGCTTCGCACGCCAACCCCCATATTCGCAATATTTTTAATACTACGTGCATTGCGTGTTGCGCTCGCCAACCCCCGTATTGGGAGTATTTTCAATACACAATGTATTGCGTGCTTCTCACGCCAACCCCCATATTGAGGTTATTTTCAATACACAATGCATTGCGTGCTTCGCACGCCAATTTTAGGCCTATGTGCTTTAAAATATTAGTGATTACTAAAAAGGTTCAAAAATAAAAAATAGAGTCATTTCTACTCATTTAGGCTGTAAATATAAAAAATAAAAGATCAGCTCCTACCATAGGAAATACGAAATTTAAGTTAAACAAGCTGTCAAGTTTGCGCAAGTACTACCATTGTATTTGGATAACCGAATAGAACTCCGATCCAATGCACTATTTCAATCCACTGGAAATTCGACGATAGTGGCGCGATCTATGGGGGAAACGACGGAAGCAGTGCGTAGCACCAGCGCTACCACGCGGCGCGATCATGCAATATTTTCCCGACAACTTTTTTTCGCCACACTGCCGCCGTATGCATGCATGATCTATTTTATTATTCATGATCTATGGTACTACTCAGCAGTATTCATTCAATGAAAGGACGTTAAAATAATGGAAACCTTTTACGTATTTTAACCTGTGGTATATTTTACATCTTACACATATTATATGACGTTTTTGTTAGTTTGTCATTTGTCACGGTTTAATTCAAATCCTACTTACCAAATTCTGATGAAACGTTTGTTTTCTGCTCCATTCTTTTTTAAACAGGACTGAGAACGAAAAAGTAGATTTAAAGAAAATTCCGCTATTTAGAGCCTTTTATGACCTACAGTGGGTAAACCATGCATGATAAAAATAAAGTAGTGAACGAAAAAATGTTGGCAGTGTGAGTATATTATGACGGTTTTCTTAGAAAAACTGACAAAAACGCAAGAAACTGATGAATTAGACTGACCTGAAATAATTTAATGATAGACCTACTAATAATAAGTTAAATAAAGTAAAACCTTAAAAAAATCGTTTTACTTCGTTGTTTTTTTTTGTGTTTAAGAGGCTAGCATTTGATTTTAGGATAATATTTTCTGTGAATATCCGTGTGTATAATACATTATTATGAATCAGACGCAGAATATATAAAGTACCTAATTAAAATTACTTGGAAGGGTTTTGAACAACGTGATCTTCCAATGTTGAGCAGAGTTAGTTTTAACCAATTTACTCTCGTCTTTAAAATTTTAGTTACCTTTTGATCTGAAGTTCTAATTTAAGCGGCCACAAGGTTCGTCAAGCGGTTAAGGCCATGAGAGGCAGACATCCTCGGTCTCAACTGTTTAAAATTTGTAAATAATTGCCTCTGTGCCTCTCCATTGCCAATGTTAAATTTGGCAAAGATCCGAATTATCGTTTCTAGCCGTCTTTCAAGGCAATTGTGTCAGTATATTTTATTATAATGTTGAGTAGTTCTTCAAAGTTGATCTTTTATCGAATTGGTAAGGTTATTGTATTAGTTTATTCTAGGATTTAGTTACAATGTTGCTAAATATCTTCTGCCACTCCTCGGATTATTTCTTTATATAATACTATTCAATGGGATTTGGTGAAAGAGGTTTAAATTGATTGACCGCACATACGTCACTCCTCTTGCTTCAAAAGAAGTCACAATTAACTGTAACACCATTAAAAGTTATCATACCTTTGTTATTGCTATAGGCCTACAGGTAAGTTGATACACTCAGCTCTCTCACTCGTAATACATCAACGCGCTTATTTCCACATTCCCCTCTCTAAACTTATTCCCAGTTATAGCGTGCCAAAAGTATTTTGATCTATACATACGTCTTGATTGTCTGCTACTGTTATCCATCTTGGGAATCCTGATCACCTAACCAAAGCATTATTTTCTTCGTGGTTTTCCCTGAAGCTCATGGTTCAATTAAATGTCCTCTGGTATTTCCTGTTCATATCGTTCTTGATATTTAAAATGTTGATGAAAATACGAGGCTTTAAGTAAACCTCCGCATTCAGATTAAATTATCCACCTTGTCTTCGTTCACTGTAATAAATGGTCTACCTTTACAGTTATTGAAAACAGCTCCATATGGTTTTCTTCTCTAGCTACAACATATACTTAATTCAAAGCTTGCTATAATATCCTTCATTCACAGCTTGCTATAATATTCTTCATTCACAGCTTGCTATAATATCCTTCATTCACAGCTCGCTATAAAATCCTTTATTCACAGTAATAAAATGGTCTACCTTTACACTTATTGAAAACAGCTCCATATGGTTTTCTTCTCCAGCTACAACATATACTTTATTCAAAGCTTGCTATAATATCCTTCATTCACAGCTTGCTATAATATCCTTCATTCACAGCTTGCTATAATATTCTTCATTCACAGTTTGCTATAATATCCTTCCTTCACAGCTTGCTATAATATCCTTCATTCACAG
>JAGFPH010026868.1:0-10253 GCA_018207615.1 Philaenus spumarius | reverse complement strand
TTGATTGAAAGCTTAGGCCGACTTAAAACATTAATAATTTTGCAATGTCTTACAAGTACATATTACAGGTTCCAGAGTTGAAATACTTAGCAGAACGTGATTAATTTGTTTCTGCTTACAATAGTTTAAACTAATCTTTAAATATTATTTCTAAAAGATGTTTTTTGTGGCAAAGCCATCTCCCTTAATTCTTTTTCAAAATTAATGATTCAAACATCCTTTAAAGTTTATGTTCCCTGCTAGTTACGAAAAACAGACAAATAACTTAAAAAGTATGTTTTCGTTAAAAAAATGTATTAAAAAACTTTTTTAATGAAAGTTCATTTGATTCCTAATGAAAGGCTCCATCTATTAACAATCTGTTTAAATTGCATGACAGCTGTTAGTTAGATTGTTTACATTCTATATGCAAGTGTAATCTATCATGCAAATCAATCATTTCTAAAAATTTTCTTTCAGCGTTTTTTACTCAGTAAACTGTCTATTTTCAAAATATAAAAATTTAGTCTCTACTACATAATTACCTTATTATCATCTTCATCAATAATATAAATTTTATTATACTAGGAAGCTGATCTAGTGGACCTCATGTGTGAAGTAGTGGTTTTACTTCGACAATTTGGTTGATCTGACTATTTTATTAAGGTTATATTCTGTACTGCTTTCGTACGTTTATTACTATTTTAAACTTCTGTTTGCAGTTGTTTTAATTTTTGAGTTAGATTTTTTATTAATTATTTATTCTTACTACATATACAGGATGTATCAGGAAGAAACGGAAAGATTTGCAGGACGTGTTCTACTGGTGAAAATAATGAAAAAGTTCATATAAACATATGTCCGCTGTATATATTTTTAAAGCATAATAAAAAAATAAAAGGTATTAGGAAGTGGCACATACTTTCTCACAAACATATTTAAGTTATTAAACAGATTCACTGTGACTTCATAATTGTATTAAAGTATGAGTAACTAATACATAGTATTATTATTAGCTAGAGAGAAACTATTAGATCGATTTCGAACAAATTTGCACCAAACATGTCAATTAGGCCTCTATAGATGTATGAAATTTTGTTTAGAAACATTTTTGAAAAACACCCCCCTTTTTGGCCAAACCCCCCCCCCCCCCTCCCCCAAATTCAGTTAACTTATTATTTTTTTTATAAAAAAAAACGGCTCAAACGATTTTGATCAAATTTATATTATTTGTAGCCCGTAATGTACCCTACAATATGCAAAAAACGGAATCTTTCAAAAAATTCTCGTTTAGCTAATAATAATAATAATAACTCATTTTTGGTGGGTTTTTGGCCAAAAAGGGAGTTGTTTTTCAAAATTTATCAAAACCTTTTGTCGTTCATCCATCCAGACCTAATTGACATGTTTGATGCAAATTTGTTCGAAATTGATCGAATAATTATTAGTTACTCTACTAGGTAATTTAATGTACTATCCCCTCTCCTGCTACTTTATAATACAATTATGAAGTCATAGTTGGGGCTATATACGGAGGTTGGCGTGCGAAGCACGCAATGTAGTTTGTATTGCAAACACTCCCAATACGCGGTTGGCGTGCGAAGCACGCAATGCACTGTGTACTGAAAATACTCCCGATACGTTGGTTGGCGTGCAATGCACTGTGCGTCGGCCGCTTCTCATAGTATTCAATGTCAAGCTCACATGTGCGTCCTTAGCAGTGAACGTTTTGATAATTTAAATATGTTTGTGAGAAAGTATGTGCCAGTTTCTGGTACCGTTTAATTATTTTCTTACCACAAAAAATGCATGGTTTTTAAATTACTTTAATTTGATTATCACAAGCAAAATGTTTCCAAAATCCAAAATTTTTACAAATTATTGAAATGGTGGTGTTAGGACGGGGCGGGGTTTTGAAATTTTTTAAAAGGTTTTCTAAGGGTTCCTCTGTCGGTTAATAACTGTCCCGAGAACAGATTTTGTATATCTCTTTCCGTTTTTACTTTCTGCCCCCTATACGTAGTATATGGAGAAAGTATTGTTTTCGCCCAAATTTTCGAATTTTAATTTTTAGTGGAATTATCTGTTTTGGTGCTCTCCGAACCACAAAAAATTGTTTAGTGGATTTATCTGTGTTGGTGCTCCCTGAACCCAAAAATATTTTTAGTGGAATTATTTGTTTTGGTGCTCTATGAACCCAAAAAAGTGTTTTTTTGGGGATGTCTGTTAGGATGTGTACAGAGCTGGAAACCATACCTGTCCGATTTTTATGAAATTTGGTATGTATGTGTAGTTCTGGAATATCTCCAGGCATTTTTTCAAATTTTTGATTTTTAAGGGGTTTTACCCCCCAAAAATAGCCAAAAAACGAGAAAAATCAAAATTTATCAAAAACGACTCTAACAATTTTGATAAAATTTGGCTTATTTGTAGCCCTTAATGTACCCTACCAAATGCAAGAATTCGCATCTTTCTACAAATTCTCGTTTAGGTAATAATAATAATAACTGATTTTTTTTGCCAAAAAGAAGGTTGTTTTTCAAAAATGTTCAGAACCTTTTTTCGTGCATCTATACATGCCTAATTGACATGTTTGGTGCAAATTTGTTCGAAATCGATCGAATAGTTTTAATAATAATAATAATATTTATTAGTTACTTTCCAACTTTAATGTGTCACCTCTCCTACTTTAATACAATTAATTATGAAGTCACAATGAATCTGTTTAATAATTTAAATATGTTTGTGAGAAAGTATGTGAAAGTGTCTGGTACCGTTTATTTAAATAATAGAGATGGTAAGTTTCAAAAAATCATCGTGTATAGGCCTAATGAATAAACTGTGTATGGTACACGTAATACTCCAGTCTCCAAACTTCGTCCTTTAGTCGTCCTTTTCCACCGCAAATTCTCATAAATATTTGACTATAACGCATATTTAGGATTAATACAACAATGTAACCTTCCACCATAGTAAGCGCATGTAGTTTATTGTGTAAGGGCAATGAATACTTAACACTTATAAGAAGCGAAACCGTAGTGCTTTTCAGAGCGACGCTTTTGAGTCCTAAGATTTTCTAGTTCACTGATACTAAAACAGGTTTCGCTAGCGTCAACGCGGTGGACTGTACTTCTTTCCCATACTCGGACTGTACATTTCTCCCCAACTTGGAGTTTGGATCGTTGACACACCCCACCCCATCATACCCCGTCACTTTCACTCGTGCTAATTTCCAATGTTTGGGATTTTTGTGTTGACACATTAGGTTCCACCCTGACGGATGGCTTTGGTTGTTTTTCTTTCGGCAAAATACCTGCATTATCGATTTTTTCCAGACAAACCATTGCTCGGACGAAATAAATACACATGACCTTTTTTATTGAAAAATACCTCCCCTATACGGTGGTATTTTTTATTTTTCTCTATCTGCATCCCAGCTCGAAATATTAAGGATAATCGGGGAAAAAATGATAATCGATTTTTTTTGACTTTGGGAAATCGATAGACTGGTAAACTTTTTTATGTTAATATACTTACTTTAAGGTACATTATAAAAACAAAATCAGCCGTATTGCAAATTACTGTTAGTTGTAACCTACACCGACTAGGCTAATATTTTATACTTTTTATTTGCTTAACAATGTTTAAACAAATCAAAAGTTAAAAAAATATTGGTTTGTAATGGTTTATCCAGTGTAGCCTTACAATCATCTATTATAAGTAAAATATAATTGGATTAAGGCTAAAATATAACAATGCGTTTAAAATCATAGTAGGCGTAATTATAAATCGGCTAAAAGCTAACATAGCTAAATTAAATGATAATTTTATTTAGGTATAGGCCTATATTATTTCTAAATATATTCAGCGAGTTAATATTTTCAACTGTTTCTTATTACTGGTTTGTCTATTCCCGAAAAAAAGTTTTAATATTTCACAGCTTATATATATTTGAGACTGTCTGGGTTTATTCAGGGAAATTTTCTTCTTTCTAAAACAAAAGCTATACTGAACCGTAGTTTTGACCACTTAGGAAAAGGAGTACTTTTGACCACTTAAACGTCCGCGCGCATTATTATTCCATAAGATCCCATGTTAATTCGGCACAACAATGGGTTGTATAGAACGCAACCTTAAGGCTCGGCTCTCTACATTCAAAACGGCGAAGCTGGGTACCAATTTCAATGTTAAATAACCAAAACATACCTTCACTATTAAGCATATTTTTGTGTTGTTTTTGGCAAAAAACGAAAGCTGTATTTTTTTCTTAAAGTAAAATAGATTGTGAGTGTTGATTGCTAAAGTTTTTTGCAATATCTCTTTTTTCAACTGAGTAAAAAATTAATAAAGTTTACTATTTTTTACTATTTATATCATACGTTTATGAAAACAATAACACGGGTTTTTAAAATTTATTCGGCAATCAACATCCGCATATGATAGTACTTCAAAATGAAACCAAAATTTTAAATTTATTCCACGAATTAACGGAAAAAAATGACTTATTCTATAGCATTGCTCTTATGGGAATGAGATTCAATATGGCGGCAGGGTAAGCGCCCCCTTAAGGGGAATTTTTCTTGTTCTCACAAACATGCGGTTTTTAACTATACATTTTTCCATTAAGATATGAACTAACCATACACATAGTACGTAAAAGATGTTATCAGATACGGGGAGAAATTATGTAAATATAGATTGCCTTTCTTTTGCGAATAATATTTAACTTTCACAAATGTATGTTAAAGAGAAGTAATTATTTGTTTGGTTTTTATGTAATATGCTGTAAATATAGATTGCCTTTCTTCTGCCAATAATGTTTACCTTTTAGTAATGTAAATAGTAATGTAAAATATTTTAAAGCTGCAATTATTGGTTTGTTTTGTACGTAATTTGCTGTAAACGTAGATTGCCTTTCTTTTGGCAATGACAAGTAACTTTTACTAATGTAAGTATTTTAAAGCAGAAATTATTTGTTTGTTTTGCATGTAATTTGCTGTAGATATAAATTGCCTTTCTTACTTTCTATTTACAATGATTTATAAACTTTCAAAATGTATATATTTTAAAGTTGTATTCATTGATTTATTTCGTATTTAAATGTAAATATAGAATGTCTTTGTTTTGCCTACTGAAATATGCATTCTTAACATGTAATTTGTATTTTAAAGAATTTTAACGATCATGTTCGTAAACATTTATAACATTTTCTGAATTACAGTGGGTTATATTGTAGTTTAGTAGAAATGTGTAATTTGTTTGACATAGACATTAAATTTGCAGTTGTGTAATTGTAATTTTGTTTTTTCAGTCATAATTGAAATTATAAAAATAAATCATTGTGCTTTCAACTTGATGATTTGAGTATTTTTTTAGAACCAATAATAGTTTACAAAAATACGGTTTTTATATTAGCACAAACTGAGATGTTGAGTTTGCTTTATTTTAGACAATTATTTTTTTATTAATCTCATAATATTTTAACTTTCATTAATCATTGTTTTTTTTCGTTAAATATATTGTTTCCATTATGGACAATTTCAAGAGTCTGTGCAGCCTTATCGAAATATTGGGTCTTTGTTAAATGCAAAGCGGAAGCAGTCGGAATTACTTTATTTTTGGCTTAAATTATATCTGTCGGCCTATTTAATCCTTATGGGGCAAAATCCAACTTGGAGCTATATAGTCCTACAGAATTTTGACACTTCGATATTGTCTACTGGGGTTGGGACGGTTGGGGGTGAAAGAGAAAGTTGTTCGTGTGTGTTGGCAAGAGAGACAGATATATTCGCCGCTCGGCTGGTGCATCGAAATTAAAAACCTTCCAATTCATTCCTCACTCTCGGTCTCGGCAGCCCGCAAAAAGACTGGTGGCGCTCGGAGTGAATTTTTGGTAAACTACCAACTAGTGTTCCCTTTTAGTGCATAAGGTTTCGCTTCTTATAGTGTTAAGTATTCATTGGTAAGGGATATTTAAGGCTCTTCTTTACCTTGGGGAAAACTTCGAATGTACAGTGTGATTTTAATAAAATCTGTCCGAGTACAGTCAGTGACCTTGTGGTGGGGCGGGGAGAACCGGGGGGGAAAAATCCAGAACTAAAAACATAGGCCTCACAGCCTGCCATCTTTGAATATATACCCTATAGGTTAATATTCAATGCTGCCATCGCCCACTTACCTTCCTCAACTCTAAGCACCATCCAATACAAAGATAAGGCATTGTAAATAAATAAAACTATGGTGCGGAACAAATGTTTACTTACTAATAAAAGACATTCTGTCTCGTCATGGCATTTATAATTAATTTGTATTAACCTGCATTAAATGGAACAGTTTTTTTTAATGTGTTGAAATAACACCTGCAATTTTACGTATTTGACATAGCCCACAGTGAAAATAATGACGGTTCATTTAATGGACTCTGTTATACCGTTATCGTTTGTTTGATAATTTTATTTTGACCATTATACAATTCGATTGGAAATTAAACGGGCTACAAAAGTTAAATTATTAAAAATATAGTGGATTGTTTTCTACAAATTATAATATAAACCATACTTGAGTTTCAAAATTTAGGTATACACTCAATGTCATAAGTAATACCTTTATACATGGCAGTAAAATATACAAATTACAATTATTTATAGGCTATTCAACGCAATTCGAAGAATAGTAAACACTCTTGATTGCTTTTGATTTTCTAAAATAATAAATAAATGTTATCTTACTGAGAGTACAACTAATATAAGTAATTATATTTTCAGATAAATTTAAAGCTTCTGAATTTAATAATGGTTACTGCATTGTACAAAATAAATGCTACGCCATACAATTTTAAACAGTATTATGTAATTAATTTCTATGAAAAAATCTGAAATACAAAAATAACAATATCTAGATATAAAATATTAGTATTACTGCTTATAGAAAATATACACATAAGAAGTTTTTCCATAAGCTTAAACATTAAAAAATATACACATACAAAATATTTTGTGTTGTTAAAATACTGTATATACATACAACATATTTATTATTATTTAAAATATATACATACAACATATTTATTATTATTATAATATATACATACAACATATTTGGTACTATTACAAATATATACATACAATATATTTTGTATTATTAAAAATATACACATACAAAATATTTTGTGTTATTAAAAATACTGTATATACATACAACATATTTATTATTATTAAAAATATATACAAGGAACAAAATATATACATACAACGTGATTGGAGTTATTACAAATATAATGTACATTCAACATGTTTAGTGTTATTCTCTAAAATTCTAGCCCTTGCACACAGCAGGTTATCAGCCAAAGATTAAGTTAAATAACAATGCAAGCTATTTGGTTTTCCATATGCTATCATTTATGTGTAAAATAATAACACAACGTTTCGGGAATGCAAACCAACTTCCGTTATCAAGTGACTAAAACTTTACTACAAGGACATAAACTTCGAGAACTAGGCCTATGTTAAAGAAATACAATGTAAAACTAAAATATACCACTAACCTATACAGTTTTTAGTCACTTGATAACTTGAGTTAATTAGTATTCCCGAAACGTCGTATTAATGATGGCAAATGTCAAATTAATTAATAATAATAATACAATTAAACTTCTATCATTAACAAATAAAAGTTTCAAACAGAGAATTGTACAATAATTGAAGGCAAACAATATAAAAATAATTTATTTATCATGAACTGAACTGACTATTTAATTTATTTGATTTTCTTGGACTTTTGAACCTGTATTGCTTTAGCAATATACTCTGGGTTTCTAATTTCCATGGAACGGGTGTGCCGTGGATCTACGAGTTATGGCAATAAACAATTAATGTAAAATCTTTGTAATTTGTCTACCATTTGATTAGACTAAAACTCATCATCCCGTAGAATTATTTCAACTCGAAAGCCAAGTGGAGTCCATAATACAAAGTAACATTTTGCTCGTTGAGTTATATGCAGTTGGCCTTGTATTTGGAAATAGAAGTTGTGATTTTTATTTACACATTCACTCAGTTTACCTGAGTTTAAAAAAGTAAATTTTCCTGATCTTATTGCCTCATCTGGTGTTAAATTCTTACACGATTCTGGACATTTTACCTCAACTATACAATCTGTACCTACTAGGCCATCTGGAAATGCACCCAGGTAAGGAATGTCTGTGTCAATAAATAATCCACATCGGTTTACTGTTACGTTGAAGCTGTCCTCTAATTGGGATATTGCGTTTATTTCATTGTCTTTACCATATCTCATAGCTGTACATTCTACATCAGTATACAATAATAATACGAATATATATATTGTGTCTTTTTTAAATGGGCCACCATTAGAATCTTGTACACTATAAATCTGACAACAAACTTTAAATAGGGAACCTTTCCTTGTTTTTTGAGAAATTAAAAATATGTAGGTAGTTAAAATATTTGTAAATGGAAAGCTAAAATGTAAAGCCTTCAGTTTATTAGGCTACAAGTTCTCATTACAAAGTACGATGTTTTTACATTAGAAAACTTCAAGAATAAAAATGTCTTAAAATAACTTGTACAATTTTGAAATTTGACCACTCCATTGGAAAATGGCAGCCATTTACAAATATTTTAACTAAATATTTTTAAATTTCTAAAAAAATAAGAAAAGTTCTCCCATTTAAAGTTTGCTGTCAGATTTATAGTCTATAAGATACCAATGGTAGCCTATTTAAAAAACACCGTAAAACATACTAGTTAAACTAGCATAATATTTACTATTTTATAAATATCACAATATTTTTATTATATTTTTGTTATTTTAAAGTAATTTTCTATTTCATCTATTTTTTCACAAAACCAATTATTTCACTATTAGGGCCTAATAGCATAAACAATCCTCCTAGTCCTAAGTATTTTTTAAATATCTTAAAAATGGTTTTGTTTGGAATATATTATATAGAACGTGTCTAAACTTTACACGTGGATGTTGAGGGTTTCTGATATAGGCCTAACGGTCTCACAAAGTCCAACCGACATTTATCGTGGTACACAGCCTCTATCAGTCCATGTAAATACTTTCATTGTATGATTCGTATAATATAATAAAAACTATAATTATAAAAAGTGTTGTGTTTCAATTACACTTACCTTATTTCCATTGTTAAAGTATTGTTCTTCATCATGATAGCAAGTTACAACAGTTAAAACGCAACAGGCTCTCAACATACTAATTTCTAGAGGAACTTAGTAAATTTAGTTGAAAAAAATTTTTACGTTAGGCCTAGACTAATGAATAATCACAGCAACCAATTGAATAAAATAAGAGGCAAAACAGCTGTTTGGTCTAATATTTCGATTAACACCTGATTTCAAACTTTGAAGCAACTATTTTTCGTATTTCTAACTTTTATGTTAGGTTTTTATTAAATTGTAGACCAGAGCCTTGCTGGTTCTTTTAAAACCTTTATTATAACTGCTGTTATAAAATATACGAAATAATTTAATTTGAACATTTAACATTATTTCCCATCTTAGCTTTGAGGTTATTATTAATCCTACACTTTTATTATAAAAAAATACATAACATTGTTATGTGCATAGAATGTCCCAACAGGTTGGCGTGCGGAGCACGCAGGGGATTCCCCTAGTAGTTCATAAAAAAATGTTGTGTTTCAATTGCAATTACCTTATTTCCATTGTTAAAGTATTGTTCTTCATCATGATAGCAAGTTACAGCAGTTAAAACGCAACAGGCTCTCAATATACACTAATTTCTAGAGAAACATCGAAATTAAGCGTAGCCTACATCTTAGAAATTCTATAACTTTTGATTGGTTGAAGATAAAATGGCAAAAGTGTATATAAAATTCAAGAAAATTTAATGTTCTACAACTTTGTTTTTGAATTTTTTTCTGAGAAACGGTCGTGGGAGGCATTATAAGCAAATGTTTAACAAAAAGAGTGAGGTAAACACGATTTTTTCGAAAATTTTCGCTTTTCAATAACTTATATCTCGAAAGCCGTTGAGAATTCGACAAATACGTACAGAAACTATTTTATAGGAAATGTAATTAACTTTCATTTTTATTTGAAACATTTTTTTCTGCAGTGCACCGTTTCCGAGAGTTAAGCGAAAAACCTAAAAATGGAACCTTTCCACCCCCCTCCCGCCTTAAGGGGGCGCTTCCCTGCCCGCTAATTGAATCTTATTCCCATAAGAGCAATGCTACAGAATAAGTCATTTTTTTCCGTTAATTCGTGGAA
>JAGFPH010026866.1:0-10254 GCA_018207615.1 Philaenus spumarius | reverse complement strand
ATTACGAAATATTCCTAGTAATATGAATTATTACTATCGTATTGATTATTGTTCATTCAAAACACTGTTGAGGAAACAATTAAGTTTTGGAAGAGGGATTTATTTATTTATAAAGGATATTAAATTTATTATCTTCTATATTGTCCATTATTTAATTTTTTTATTACTATAGAGAGTGTTAAAGGATTGTTCACATCTCTACTTTAATATTGAAACTTGCTAATTCAATGAGATTCAAGTCACTAGAATAACCTTGACTCATCTTAACATAAAACGATGGTTTAATTAATATTGTACTTTAAGAAAGAATCTGTATTCGTAATTAAAAAGCTAAGAGTGTTTACTAATTATAAATATGAAATTTGGATATTGATGGTGGTTAAATCGGCTTATGTACTTAGTTAACTTTATCACAAGGGGGTTGTACCAGAAGGGAGATAAATCATAAGGGAGTTAAATCCCAAGTTTTGAGTATCAACTACGTTAGTAGGTAGATAATTTAACCAAAATATGAATCTATACAAACTTGTTCATTATTTGCTTTGCATGTTACAAAACTACCCAAATTCACCCAAAATACTACTGTTATTTTACATAGACTAAATAATTTTTTTAAACGAACCTAACTACAACTTCTATACCGATTGTGAGAATATGACAAATAGATAGTTTGAAAGAATAAATTACAATAAAATTACAATAAACTAACTAAAGGCTGAACCTTAAAATAATAGCTAATTGTAGGAACGCTTCATAGTATATATATGTAAGGTATTTTGTTATGGTAGCCCTGGAAACTATTCTAACAATCAGATTAGTAACATAATGATTTTTTTATTTTATTTATAGGATTTTTGTAAGGCATTATACGGCAGAGGTTTATTTATGTATAAAATAATGTTTACATTATGTACTGTTTGCATAGTTAAGAGTCTTCTATACCTTGAAGAAAACTCCCGAGTGTACAGTATGATTTCAATGCAAAAGGCCTGACTCAAGCCGCAAAATCGTTGAAACATGCATTCGTAATACCGTGTTTCGGATTCTATTTATAAATTAATAATCTGGGAAACTACTTTAAGTTATAAAGAAGGCTTTATATTTTTTACGTGTTACCTTAAAATATGGAAATTATTGCTTAAAACTCCCAAAAAATGCGTTAAAAATAATCGATTTTTACTCACTTAAACTGTTGATTAAAAGGAGTTGCCGACGATTTATTTCAATTATGAGGTATAAGACAAAAGCACAAAGCCTTTAAGAACAATTTAAGATGTTTCACAACTTTTTAGGTTGAAAAACGGCGTCCGAAACACGGTAATACGAAGTGCATATTTTTGCTGATTTACGCAAGGTATAGAAGACCCTTAACATATATTTGTTTGCATTGTGTGTCCACATAAACAGTGAGAGTAAACGGCAACGGAACATGGTTTAATCACATTTAAAATTGAATACGAGTTTATATTTGCTAATATTTATAAAATCATACCAAAAGTTATTAATATTATAAGGAAGAAACTAATATGTTTATAAATGTTATACGAATATGTACGAATGTTTCCGAAGCTAAACGAATGGGTATCTCTTCTTTAAATTTGTATTAATGATTATACAAGTTGTATTTTTATTTTAAATCCTCAAAGCAAATCTTATAACGTATTATAGCCAACATTAGTTCTACAACTCATATTTAAAAAATTTAATTCACAAGACATTATAAGTATGGTTACAGACGTACACTCGCTTTTAGTATGCCCTTGCTAGTTATAACTGTTTAGTTGTTTCTCTTATATCACCTATATCACAGAAGATAACAACTTTGCCGTTGAAACGCGTCTAATTATTAAAAGTGTGTGAGTGACAATTTGTATTACAGTTATCATTCTTAAACAATTAATTCTCACTAGTCAAGCTCGAAATTTATTTATATTTTCTAGTGTCAGTAATTAAGAAGTGTAAATTGCCGTAAACTAACCAAAAATATCGGCTATAACAATACATTATCTTAATAAGATTTAACCTCCAATTGTGTTTTGTAATATTTTAAATTATCACTCATAAAAACCACACGTGTTTATTTCAGGGACGTATTCGTTCTTTTTATATTTTCAGTACACATAATTAGTTACTTTATAGTTATGGACCAACGCTACAAACTCGGATATGTAATTTCAAGTCAGAAATTGTGCACATTGAATTAAAAATAAAACATTTATATTCAGCAGCTATGCTAAATTAAATGTTGTGTACTTATTTGCAGTTCTCTACTTATTTATATTAAATAATTGAATACACTAAATTTAAATGGTATCAATTAGCAATATATGCGAAAATAGTGCACGCCTGTATTGATTCCAGTTGTAAAGAATTAAATAAACATTTTAAGTATACACAGAATTATTTATTGTAATTCAAGCAATATTTATATTTTATTTGTTTTTTTACTCCTTCAACTTAGTAAATATATTAAAAGGTTGTATTATTAATAAAATTAAGGGGAAAGGATTAAACAGACCCAACTAAAAGAAGCAGGCCTAGATTAAATTTGTATATAACATAGTCACGCAAGATTTTATTTGAATAATTTACCTATGAGTTGGCTCAAATTGCAGCATTAAATAGGCTTATCTGCACGCAACAAGTGATTTCCAACTTCAAAAGAAATAAATTATGGTTAAATTAGCTTGGATTTTATTACGTACAAAGACATTTACTCTTGTCTGATAAAAAGCCAGTCGCAGATTATGCAATTTAATTTGTATTTAAATTAAGTCTAATCTTAACAAAAGAATAGTTTTATCTACATATGTATTATATAAATGTCTACTTGTACAATATTTGAATATCTTTCGAATGAGTATTAAATACTGAAAATTATAACATTTAACTTCCATATGAAAAAAGCATGCAAAATTTTTCACATTTAAGTTAAAATAACTAATTTAAATCATAGTTTGTGTTAATTAAACAAAAGAACAGGTAAATACTTCGAGTATCTCTACAGTATGTAAGTAAAGATACGCAGACTAAAGTAAAATTACAATGCAGGAATAAATAATGCTTCTTGGGTATTGTGTCATCTCTGGCAACGAGAAAGGGTCTTAATAATGCACATCCTTGCATATAGATACACCTTTCACATGTATATTTTGTGTGAGTAAAAGACAAATAACAAACCATTAATGATACATCATCATGTACTCATCATGTACAGTTAACAATTATTTCTGTAATCTTATCGACTGCAAAACTTATAAAATAACTAAATTTCTATCATTGTTGACGCTAAATTTAATACATTTGCAACAACTTATGTAAAAATTACACAACTTTAAATAATGTTTGTAGCATTTTTAATATACCTTTATAAATAAATGCGACTGAAAAAAAAATTATGTTTATATTTGTTCACTCAAATAAGTAATTCACTTAACACATTACCTCTAAGAAGTAAATTAAATTGTTAGAATGGTTTGCGTTTTCCAACAGTAATGAATTATTAGAAAAGTAAGTATTTCCCAACCATAGATAATAGTAATTGATTACTATGGTAATCCTTTACAACATTTCAGCGTTCACAAAAATACTACGTAATTACAAAAAACTCAACCGTTTTTAATCCACAAAACTATAAACATGAGTTGTAAATACACACATCGAATTATGAATATCCCCCAATTATATATTTATGTTTTATATTATTTATGTTGATGGGCTATTAGGATTACAATACTTGATTTATTTGGTTTAATTAATGAATACACGAATATTATGTTGCGTAAAAGTAATCTACAATGATTTCACAAAATCGCATTGAGTTTAAGCTAGGATTAATTTTATATTGTTAGATGATAATTAATTCAAATGGCGGTAGTATATTACGCACCAATTATTTTAAATAATGTAAATGTATTGTTAAAAGTGCTATATACATATTAAGACCACAATTTTACTGATTTATCAATACGTAAGTCCGTGAGAAATAAGTACTGATTAATTAAGAATATGACGCATTGAGCATATACAGACATACGATTTTCTCAGCGACTCATGCACACATGTGTAAACATGAATAATAGTTTGTGAGATGTGTAAGTTTTATAATATACCAATAAAAATTTTGTACTGAAATAACGATTATATTAATAGTATTGTAAGTGTTTTATTTACATTTTATTTGAATTCATACGTGAAAAATTTCACTGACATTAGTTAACTAGATACAACTTCTTTAAAGTTTTTTTGTGTTTGTGTCAATATGTTTCACATCGTCTAATAAGATAATAACAGGTAAATAACAGTAATAATTTTAAAAATATGTATGTTTTTTTGAGGGTTCTTTATTTAAAATATTATTTATTTCAACAAAATTATGGAAAAATCCCAAAGTGTTTAAATACATTTTAGGCAACATGAACCAAAGCGATATTGTAATTTTCTTTTTATCAATGTTCAAAAATATGATTAATATTTTTACTGCAATAAATGTATTTATCAAAATAACAATAGATGTCACAATATTTGTTTATAAATTTTGTATCATAGAGGATATTTTGCATCTCCAATACAAGATAAAATTTAATACATAAAGCTTCAGACACTTCTGAATAATTTAGAGTCTTTAGCTCTGTCAGTTCTTGTTATACACTTAAATACTACCTCAGGTGTGAATTGAAGAAGTAGATAAATCTAATATATAAACATGAACTTTTGTTTGTTCGTCTTTTATGTATTCATATACTGTTTATCCACTACAATGCAAACGTTTTGAGTTGTTTTGCACGCGGACGAGAAGGTTAAACAACAACCAAAATTACAAATTAATTTAATTTAAGTTAAAATATAGTTAATGACTTAAATGATCAAATCCCTTAAACACCAAAATAATACTTACAATCATGCATAAAAAAATATAATGTTGAAAACATTTTGAGTTATAATTGACAATTCTTTAATTTAACCCTGAATTACATCAAAAATATTGTACATTGCAAGGCACTTGAATAAACTTTTTCAAATTTAATTTAATGCACAAAATATTGTCGTTCATTGACTTAGTACATGAAATATGGTGCTTTGCATAGTATGTAACTAATATAGGAAACGTTACATTGCAACTCATGCCGGGTTGAGGTAGTTCAATAAAAAATTATATATTTTATTTGAGCTGTAAAAGTCAGATTCGAAATAAAATATACATTCGTAAATATGTTGGATACTTAATACATAGTGCGCTGTAAACTAATTATTTACATTAAAATAAGGCAAATGTGAATCAACAAGTTGAATATGGTAAGTATGCTTGTTGAATTATAAATTAATTGTAGTATTCACTAAAAATTATAAATGCAAAAATCTTATAATTTACTAACAAGATATTTGTCTAGTTTTATTTAAAAGCGAGTGAGTTGTAGGCATTTCTCAAGTGGCTCAAACAAAAACAATATGACATATTTATGCTGAAGGTTTATACAAAGTAGATCTTTGTATTAGGGCAATACCTATATTGATGTTGGAGGACCATTATAATACATATAATCTACATACATATATAATCTACATACATCTATTTATATGCGTAGTTCTGGAACATCTCCATGCGGTTTTATTTTTCATTTTTTCAAATTTTTGATTTTTAAGGGGTTTTACCCCTAAAAAATTGCCAAAAAAACGAGAAAAATAAAAAACAGCTCTAACGATTTTGATAAAATTTGGCTTATTTGTAACCCTAATGTTTCCTACCATATGCAAAAACCGCATCTTTCTAAAAATTCTCGTTTAGGTAATAATAATAACTGATTTTTGGGGTTTTTTGGCCAAAAAGGGTTGTTTTTCAAAAATTTTCAAAATCTTTTTTCGTGCATCTATACAGGCCTAATTTAAATGTTTGGTGCAAATTCGTTCGAAATCGATCGAACAGTTTAAATAATAATATTATAATCTATATATATAAAAGCCAAATACCACTCACTGACTCATCACGATTTCTCAAAAACTACTCAACGGATTGGAATGAAATTTGGTATGTAGCTTCCTCAAGGGCCCTAATTGCTCGGTAAGAAAGGTATTAAAAAAATTCGAAATTTTACGGGGAGTTTGGGGGGTCAAAGTTACTAAACATTCCAACAAACGGATTGGAATTGAATTTGGTACGTAGCTTTATCCAGGGCCCTAGGTGCTCACTAAGAAAGGTATTCAAAAAATTCGAAATTTTAGGGGGGACAAAGTTACTAAAAATTCCACGAAACGGATTGGAATTAAATTTAGTATGTAGCTTCCTCTAGGGCCCTAGGTGCTCGCTAAGAAAGGTTTTAAAACAATTTGTAATTTTGGGGGGGGGGGCAAAGTTACTAAAAATCTCCATAAGAAATACATAGTGTAATATATTTATTGATATACTTTTGGTTAATATAGGCCTACATTTAAAATTGATTTGTCTACCCGTGCAAAGCCGGATCGGGCAGCTAGTGGTATATATATCTTTCATTCAAATATTGTACCTTATATTATTGACTTAAAATTCTACTCTATTAAAAAATAGAAAAAATGATGACTAGCTTGATCGTGTTAATTGTGACCTACTACATCAAACAATATGTAAATTAGATCTTATTTTATTTTAGGTTGTATTTAAACAACAAATCATAAATTTCCTTGATTTGAAATCCCTTTTTCTCACTTAAGCTATATTCAAAACGTATAGGCTCTATCTTTTTTTAATTTTAACTAGGAATAACGTAACATGTTTAAAATATGATGACACTATGATATCAATATGTATGATATGTCCTTAATGTAAGTACATTTCTCTGGAAAATAATTCGCAAATATTATTTTACTCACAGTATATTAAAAGTGTAGTACAACTTTCACTTATCACAGGAGTTTAATTAACAAATTAAATGGCAATAGTTATTATTCTAAGTAGTTTGCTCTTAAACTTATGAGTTCTTGTGAATATAGAGAATAAAAACATGGAACACTGATTATTAGAAAACATTCGGAGACTGATTATTTGATTGTTTTAAAATTTTGTAAATTATATTATTAGTATATAAAATACGCATTATAAATAATGGTACCCAAAACAGTTTAATGTTTCGTTTCGGATGTCGGGAAAACTCTTTCAAAGTAGACAGTCCACACTTAAAGTATTAACATTTCTAATCTTGCTGTGTAACTTATAACAACTATAAGGTTTGATTTAATAAACAAATTATATATATACTAGGGGCTCTGCCCCTGGACGCTCCGCGTCCCAACCCCGGCTCGGCCTTCGGCCTCAGATGGCTGCTTCGCATCGCTCGCAGGTGGAAAATTCGATAAAGAATCTCGTTAATCTTTGGCTCGTTTGTACATAGGTGACCGAGCATAAATCAGCTGTTTTATTTGGCAGCTGACTCAAACTCATTAAACATTATCTCCATAAGATTAACAAGGGAAATTTGAAGGATTGTATACCGGAGCTCCTTCTCGGGTGAATAGCGGCTGAACGGATGATAATATATAAGACTTTACATATCTGTGAATGATTATGTTCAGTTTTTGATCCAAATTAGCTGTTTTATATATAATAGGTTTGTAACAACCAATGTTTGAATTGTATTAAAATATAGTTAGCATTTTTCGTTGATTTTTGTTTGTGTTTGTTTTTAGTTTGTCAATGTAACCTCAAAAAGGTAATACTCTTCAAATTTTCTAAGTAATGTTGCTATGGTAATGAAAGTAAACAAACATGATGTGTTGCTAAGTTTTTTATACGAACAGCTGTTTTTGTAAATCAATAGAAATATTTCTTCCATAAGATTAACATTGAAACTTTGAGGGCCACTGGGGCGTAGCCCTAATGTCTTAGGACTTCGGTAAATGGCCTAAAACCTTCCCAGGGTTAACCTGTGTTACTATGCAAAATTTAAAAGCAATCGGATGGACGGTATACGAACGCAAAGTGGACAAAGAACAAAAAAAAACCCCATAAGGAATACACAGCAGAAATTTGCATTTGATTATAACGTTTGTATGGCGAAAGATACATGATTTGTAATGCTTGATGACATATCTGTGAATGATTACCTGCAATTAAAAAAAAAAAAATAAGGAAATCGGCCGGATAGAATGGCCGTACTGACTGCCACAAGTTTTCATAAATTCTTTTAATTATATACTAGGGGCTCTGCCCCTGGACGCTCCGCGTCCCAACCCCGCCTCGGTTTTCGGCCTCAAATGGCTGCTTCGCTTCGCTCGCAGTTGGAAAATTTTACTTAATCTAAAAAAACTGGTAGTTGTGAAGAATTATAATAAAACCTGATTCTAATAATTAGCCCAATTGGTGTTTTGGTTCATTGTAGGCCCACCCTAAAATTATGTTCAGTTTTTGATCCAAATTAGCTGTTTTATATATAATAGGTTTGTAATAACCAATGTTTGAATTGAATTAAAATATAGTTAGCATTTTTCGTTGATTTTTGTTTGTGTTTGTTTTTAGTTTGTCAATGTAACCTCAAAAAGGTAATACTCTTCAAATTTTCTAAGTAATGTTGCTATGGTAATGAAATTAAACAAACATGATGTGTTGCTAAGTTTTTTATACGAACAGCTGTTTTTGTGCCCTGATAAAATCAGCAGTTTTTGATAAAATCAATAGAAATCTTTCTTCTATAAGATTAACATTGAAACTTTAAGGGTTACTGGGGCGTAGCCCTAATGTCCTAGGACTTTGGTAAATGGCCTAAAACCTTCCCAGGGTTAACATGTGTTACTATGCAAAATTTAAAAGCAATCGGATGAATGGTATACAAAAGAATGGTATGAGTGGACAAAGAACAACAAAAAACCCCCATAAGGAATACACAGCAGAAATTTGCATTTGATTATAACGTTTGTAAGGTGAAAGATACATGATTTGTAATGCTTGATGACATATCTGTGAATGATTACCTGCAATTTAAAAAAAAATAAGGAAATCGGCCGGATAGAATGGCCAAACTGACTGCCACAAGTTTTCATAAATTCTTTTAATAATATATAGATATACAATATAAGCGAAATATCACTCACTCAATCACTCACTCACTCATCATGATTTCTCAAAAACTAATGAACGGATTAAAATGAAATTTGGTATGTAGCTTCCTCTAGGGCCATAGGTGCTTACTAAGAAAGGGTTTGAAAAAATTCGAAATTTTAGGGGGGTTTGGGGGGATCAAAGTTATTAAATCACGATTTCTTCAAAACTACCGAACGGATTGGAATGAAATTTGGTATGTAGCTTGCTATAGGGCCATAAGAGTTCAGTAAAAAGGGTTTTAAAAATTTTGAAATTTTATTGGGGTTTGGAGGGTAAAAATTACTAAATCACGATTTCTCCAAAATTACCGAACAGATTGGAATTAAATTTAGTATGTAGCTTCCTCTAGGGCCATAGGCGCTCGCTAAGAACCAAAAAATTCGAAATTTAAGGGGGGCTTGGGGGGATCAAAGTTATTAAATCACGATTTCTTCAAAACTACCGAATGGATTAGAATGAAATTTGGTATGTAGCTTCCTCTAGGGCCATAGGTGATCACTAAGACAGGGTATGAAAAATTTCGAAAATTTAGGAGGGTTTTGGGGGATCGAAGTTACTAAAATCATAATTTCAGATCTTTTAGTATTATGACAATAGTGCTTTTATTATTTAAGATCTATATATATAAACGCCCAATACCACTCACAGACTGAACACTTAAAAAGAATACAATTACGTTAAAAAGACTGAAAATACCAACCATCACGGGCAACGCCATTCGGGTCAGCTAGTATATATATATATATATATATATATATAATATTTAAAAAGAAATTAACATTGTAAGAGTTTAAACTCGTTGCGGATTATTGAACAGCTGATTAAAGTTTACTCTTAACTTGGTTTATTAAAAAATATATCTACTGGCTAACAAATTAATAAATAAAATGTTCTGACTTCAGAAATCAAACTTAAGTGGAAATAAAAAGACTAAGGACTATTTTAAATAATATAATGTATAGTATATATTGCATAAGTCCTGTAATTAAAAATTAAACGATTAGGCCTACTCCATGAAATATACATACGATAAATACATTAAAATACTCCCAAAAGAAAGAAATTCACAACTTAACTTAATCAGCGAAATTGCTCCGCAGAAAATAAACACGTTAGAAATGATGACTAAGTCCATTGCACCGTTTAGACTAATGAAGGGTTGGTAGTGGAATAACACTCAGAAA
>JAGFPH010026863.1:0-10255 GCA_018207615.1 Philaenus spumarius | reverse complement strand
TCAACAACAGTTCCTCTTCGATCAACCTCATTAGTTCATCGTCTGTCGCAATGTTATGACATTAAACCTTCTCCTTCAAAAAGCCCCACAGAAAAAAGTCACAAACAGTCAAATCTGGAGACCTTGGGGGCCAGTCCATGAATCTGCTGTGTAACGATATGCGTTACAAAAATAAAATATAGCTTCTTTTACTTTTCAGCCCCACTTTGGGAAAGCCATTTTTGTAAGCTTAGAGTCTCTATTGACAAGCCTTAAGTTGGCTGCGCCAATTTTGTAAGATCTCTGCTTACAAATAAAAAAAAATAACAAATTATATAAACTTGATTTGATTTGCAAGACTTTACTTTTAGTTTTAATTTTATCTCGGGTAGTGAATTCAATGACCTGATTGATATGTTGGTGAAAGGATCAGATTAGGCCAAACAAAGTAGACGATTTAGAAATTACCTTTGACATTTATTAATACTATCATAAAATATACGACAAAGAAAAATAAATTCAAATACATACAAATTATAGATTATAAGTTTAAAGAGAGCTATTAATTTATTAAAAAAAAAGAATTTTAAGTGCACTGTACTTACAATAAGCAGACCACAAACTTATTAATTTTTTAAAAAAGAAATCCCCACTCGCACGCGCAAAAACTTTCGTAGCCTAGTTCATGTTCGTGTCCGATTTACTGTCACATTAATTTAAGCGATCGCACTATACAGCAATTGACTATGAGATACTACATTGTACTTGTAGATCAAATAATAAATGTTACATGAAAACTGTTAACAATGCGCAGCGCACAACACTTCAAGCATCCTTACAGCTTGGACTCTGGTTGACAAGTCTTAAGCGTCCTTCTCACCCGCTACATTCGGCCGGCGTCTCTTCCCTCTCCACCCCTCAGAAACGTCTGATGACATAGATGTTCAAAGTTGCGTCAATCTTTGGGATGTTAACTACGCGTTCTTTCTGTGGATCTTGCGTGTGAACGCACGTAGGCCGTTTCTCCAGGAATTGGCTTGCAGGTGTTCGCTTATCTCGTCTAGACTTTTGGACGTTGTTTTTCTAACTGCGTCTTGAAACTCGTATAATTTCCGCGTCTTGGCGTTAGTACATGGACTGTCTATCTTCTTAAACCCTACTTTTAAATTTAAAATAATTGATCTAAAAAATTGTCTGCCCTTTATTTTTATTCTACTGAAATGTACTTTAAAATTGTCTGCCCTTTTATATTTATTTCCTTTACTTTAAAATGCTTCTAATTATTAAGCTCTCTTTCTAAAAAAAAAAAAACATTTGTAATGTAAATTAAGTTAAATTCAAAAATAAAAATGCTCTCTTTCTAAATTGACTTATGGTCCTATTCTATATTATTTTATACTTTGGGAAGTTGGAGATCTTACAAAACCCCCTCAAACATGAGACAAATCTTCCAATTTGAACTCATGTTTGATGACTCCCAATCACCAACTTGACAAAGTACACTTCAACTCAAAATCTCATTACATAACACAATAAGTTTATGAATTCAAATTTCTTAAAATAAACATTGATACATAAATATAAAACACAAATCTTACATTCTATTTCTCTTTGAAACATGAATTTACTTCAATGCAAAACACAAAAATCTAACTTCAAATATTCAAGTTCAAGTTCGAATTTCACTTCACTTAAGAAATTTCTGAGTTCAACAGAGTTCGAAATTCACTATATAAGAAATATTAAAAATCAAAAACACATGAATACACAAAATAAATCAATAATATATCAATAAATCAATATTATATGTATATACATAATTTTATACACAACAGGTATGTGAAATATTGAAATAAATTCAAAGTCTGGCATTCCCCTTAGAATTTACTAAACCATTATAACCTTCTTATAACCTACCCAATGGTGCCTAACACCTATCATCCTATCTTGCCACACCTATGATAATATATAATTAAAGTAAACTTCATGTATTGACATTAATTTACATAACAATCTTATGGATTGTAATTTGTGATGTGGTACGTCATCTGACCATCATCTAAATTGAGAAGGTTTTATGTGGACCCTACAACCTGAAATCACCAGTGCACAATTACTTGAATGTACACTGACTACTTGGCCATTTTTTAGGGACGCCCTACCCTTAAATCACCAGATATGACTCAATATTGCTGTCTCCATGACCCACAATGATGACGTATCAAACCATACCTGGCTACACTACTACCGAAGCAGATTTTCAGAATCCATGTTATTCAACATTTCAATTCAAATTTTATACTTATTAATAATGTATAACCCTACTAACGTTACCAGTATTTACTAATCTAACACCTAGTAATAAATTACGTCGGAGCAGAAGTTTGGTTTGTAACGCAGTACCACCTCAACTCTATCACATTATAAGTACCTATCTCCTTACCACTACTTAACTATCTTATTACAGTTATTATAAAATTGAGTTTCATTCAACTATCTACTTTATTGAATACCCTTCTGGTATTCCGCTTTCATGTTTCCTTCTGATAACTCGCAGGACACTTGTGCTGTATCTGGAAATGACTTGTCTTCGGATATGTGCCAGTTGGTATCTGTGCCTACTCAGTTCAACACAGACCTGTCACACACCCCCCAACAATTCACCCCCCTCAAGCACTGCCTATAACCCTATCGTGTTTTGCCTATTCGTTGGTTGAATGAAACTTCTTTAACTCAACTACATTGTACGTTCCTATTTCTACACAAGTATCTATGTCTTCAAGTACATATGCATTTTGCATCTTAACACCCTTAACTCTATAAGGACCACGATATAAAAGAAAAAATTTCTTAATTTCCTGCTTTAAGCAAGATGACAGATAATGATTTTTTATTAAGACTAACTCTCCTACTTGATATTGTATTGGTTTAATATTTTTATCATGATATCTCTTCCTTTGGTCTGCTTTCAGTTTAAGATTCCTTTTTGCAATTACTATTTTATTTTCAAAATTTATTTGTGTTTGAACTGGAAAGCTAACTAACTCTTTGTATATTCTTGGACATTCTTTTCTAAACATTAACTCATAAGGAGTGAAATTGGTAGAATCATGTATGGAATGGTTTATACATTTTTCTATATAGCCTACATATTCTGGCCACCTCTTATGCTGTTCGTGTACATATATTCTAAACATTTTTCCTAATTCACGCATACATCTTTCATTAGGATTACTTTGTGGATGGTACACAGATGTATGACGAATATGTATGCCTGACCAGCCAAGTGTTTCATACCAGATGTTAGATTGAAACTGACTTCCATGATCACTAAGAACTACTTTAGGCCTACCAATTTCCTCTTGATAATTTTTAACAATTTTGTCAGCAAGAACTTTTGAAATTGCTCTCTTTACAGGATATAGCTTTATGTATTTAGTAAAAACATCCAGAACTACAAAAATATATTTCACTCCACCTTTCCCAACAGGTAGCTCACCAAATAAATCTACAGCTACTAATTCTAATGGATTTGTTGGTAATATGTTAACCATATAACCTTCCTGACTTTGTGTTCTAATTTTGCTCTTCTGACAGATTACACAACATTTCAGCTGAGTTCTTACAAACTTTTCTAATTTAGGGTAATTAAATGTTTGTCTTAAGATCTTATAACATTTACCCCCTCCTATATGTCCATATCTTTCATGACAGTCATCAATCAAAGTCTTTAACATAGTTGTAGGCACACAAATCTTATAATTATCTGACTCATGAGATCGCTTGAATAGTATATTGTTGTATATTAAATAAAATTTCTTTAAGTTTTGGTAATTTTGATCTTTATATTTTAAATTACTAATTATATCCTTATATTTCAAATCTTTATTTTGTTCTATTATTAAATCTTTAAACATAACCTTCAATTCCTTATCCTGATCTTGTAACTGTTTTTCCATAACCGTTTTATAAACTCTACTTATACCCTTATCATTCTTTCTCATTAAATCAGAATCATTATTTATTCTTGACAAAGTGTCAGCTACAATGTTTTCTTTATCCGGACAATAATCTATTTGCAGGTTATATTCTTGTAAATATAGCATCCACCTTAACAATCTACCATGTGTTAGTTTGCAATTCTTAAGAAATATTAAAGCCCTATGGTCAGATCTAACAACTATCTCATTTCCCAGAATGTAACCTCTGAATTTCTTGCAACCAAATATAATGCTTAACAATTCTTTTTCAGTAATTGTATATCTAAGCTCAAAGTCTTGTAAACTCCTACTAGCGAACGCAATAACTTCATGATCTCCAATATCATTGATTTGATACAATACAACGCCTAAGGCTATATCCGATGCATCTGTACTCATAAAAAATTTCTTTTCAAAATTTGGATGTTTTAATACTATTTCCTTTAAAAATTCTTCTTTAATTAATTTAAATGTATTTCTTTCTTCTTCTTTCCATTGCCATTGTTTCTTGTTTTTATTGTTACTTAACAAGTGTTTAAATTTTGAAGTTAAACTAGCATAATTTTCTCTAAATTTTCTATAATAGTTACATAAGCCTAAGAAACTCTGTAGTTGTTTTACATTCTTTGGTTCTGGAAATAATTGAATTACCTTTATTTTTTCTTTATCAGGCCTAATACCTGTATCTGATATTTCATAACCTAAAAATTTTATTTCCTTTTTGCAAAAATTTGACTTACTTATCTTAATTGTTACATTATTTTGCTCTAATTGTTTAAAAACTTTATTCAAATGTTCTAAGTGTTCATCAAATGATTTTGATGCAATACAAATATCATCGACATAGACAATAGCAAACGACAACACTTCTAAACCCATTACCTTGGTCAGCCCCTTCTTAAATATTGACGTACTTACATTCAAACCAAAAGGCAATCTCTTAAATTGCAAGTTCCTCCCATTAAAAGTAAAAGCTACATACTTCCTGGAATCTTTGTCCAGTTCCACTTGCCAAAACCCACTAACTAAATCAATACTGGTTATGTATTTAACCCCTTCAAAACGCTGTAACAAGTCGTCAATATTTTCAGGTGCTTCCCTATCAGGTATTATTACTTTATTTGCCTGTCTGGCATCTAAACAAAGTCTCACTGAACCATCTTTCTTTATAACACATACTAAAGGGTTTGAAAATTGACTATCAGAATTTTCTATTATGTCGTTGGCTACCATCCGTTCAATTTCTTTATGTACCGCCTCTTTCTTAGAGTGAGGTATTGCATAAGATTTATTTATAAATTGTTCGTTTTTTTTTATATTAAGCTTTGCTTTGAAATCTAACATCTTACCAGGCCTATCTGAAAAAATATTTTTATATTTATTTAACAACAACTTTAATCTATCTTTTTCACTATCTTGCCTCAAATTTGTATTATTTAAAACTTTACTTAGTGTATCTTCCCATTCCAGATCATTATCAGTAACTTTAGTATCATTATTTTTCATTTTATTATAGTAGGCATATACTGTATTTTCTACCTCACTTGCAATTTCAGAACCATCGTAAACTATGCTTAACTCTTCATTACATAACCTTAAATTACAGACTTCATCATTCTGTACTCTACTTGAAAATCTTGTAACAATATCTACTTCATTTACCTTTAACGCTAAAGTTTTACTTTCAAAATCTATTTTTCCTTTATACAGATTCAAAAAATCGCTACCAATTATTAGTTCTACATTTAATCCATCAACCACTAAAAAGTTTATAATCACCAATTTTCCTCCTAAATACACTTCTAAACCTATCTGTTTAGATATCCTCTTACTCCTTACACCCGTTACACCCATAATGGTTATATTTGTAACTGGTAATTGCATAATCTTATCCTTATGATCCTTCAACAACTCTCTATAAATACCTTCACTAATAATAGTCATTTCCGAACCTGTATCTATTATACACTTATACCTTTTATTAAATATTGCTAAGTCGATTTCAATAATATCACCATTTACTGGTTGAGTTTCTAATTCTGTAAAATTCTCTTCATTTATAAGCATGTCTGTTTCATTCGAGGTTATGTCACAACTATCTGAAATTACCGTACACACCTTCTGTTCTGATACTATTTTAGGCCTAACCCTTTCTGACAATAACGCACAGGCCTGACTACCTATTGTCTGCGATCGTTTCCCTTGTTTTGATTGTCATGAGATCCATTTGGCCTATCTCTATTTTGACCTGATTGCATATTTTCTACTCTAGGCCTATCTCTATTTTGGTCTGGTCTATAGTTTCTATTATAATTATTGTACTGACTATTTCTATTATTATTATTGTTATAGCTACTCCTATTGTTATTATTGTTTTCTGGTCTATGATAGTTATTTGTTTGTGGTTGCCTACTATTCCTATCTATTCCAAATTGACTTTCTTGCCAATCCATGACAATTCTCTCTAGGCTATTTAAATCTTTTGGGCCTGCGGCTAACAATATCAATCTTAAACTTTCAGGCAACTGCTTTACTATATGTTTTACAAAAATACTAATTGGCATGGGCGGGTCTAAAAATTGTGTCTTATGAAACTTTCTTATAATATAATTATGTATATCTTTAACCTGACCATAATATTGCTGACCTAGAATAATTCTACTTCGCAAGTTTTCTTGCTTTTCTATTGACCAAAAACGATCTAAAAAGGCTAACCTAAACTCTTCAAAATTTGTCCATTCTTTTCTATGCACTTCATACCAGAGTGCTGACTCTTCCTTGAAATATTTTCTCATATACAATGACATAATTTCCCAATTCTCATTTTTAACCTCACTATACATTTTTAAACTTTCAATAAAGACTTTAGGGTGTGGCTCTTTTGATTCATTGTAAAATTCAGGTATCAATGTATCATTACTTTTATCTCCAATTACTACCACTGATTTACTTATATTTGAACCATATCTTTCTTCACAATTTTTTATATCTAACTCTAGTTTATTTTCAACTATTTTTAAATTTTCAATACAACTTTCTACTTCTTTAGCAAATTTAGTTTCAGTTTTACCTAACCTAACCTCCAGGTTATTTTTTATTTCTTCCACTTTAACTGTATTACAGTCTGTTATTTCTGTAAACTTATTTTCAATTATTTTTAGTTTATTTTCTGTCTTTGTTTCCAAACTAACAAAGTCATTTACAAGTTTATCCTGTTTTTCACTAATTAAATTAATTTGAATGTTTAATTCTTGTCTCAAGTTATTATTAGATTCTTCAAATTTTGGTATTTAATTTCTCTAAATTTTCTTTTAGTTGCATGTTGTCATTTTTTAGTTGGTCAAACTTGTCACTTATATTACAAAAATTATCTTTAGTTTCTTTAGCTTGTATGTCAAATTTTTGATTTAATTGTAAATTATTTTCATTTAAAGACTGAAATTGTTTATTTAATTGTAAGTTATTTTCATTTAGTGTATCTTTAGTTTCTTCAAATTTGTGCATTAACATTTGTAACATTAGGCCTACATCTAGTTTATCTGATTTAATTTTATCTTGCATTGTCTCTACCTCTAAAGATTTGTTACCGTCTAGTGTACTTTCTAGGCTAATTACCACCCCTAGGCCTAACTTATCTTGTGCCACTCCATCCAACTCTGTAGAGTTGGCGTTTACTACTTCCGAGTCAAACCCACTGTCCCCTGAATTACTTGCCATTTCTTTGTTTTATTGCAATATTTCCTGTCTTAAACCAAATGATCTACGTTGTTTTACCTTCACGAAATCCCCTCACCTTATCATTCAGGCCCTGTAGTTGGACGCCATTTTGTAACGATATGCGTTACAAAAATAAAATATAGCTTCTTTTACTTTTCAGCCCCACTTTGGGAAAGCCATTTTTGTAAGCTTAGAGTCTCTATTGACAAGTCTTAAGTTGGCTGCGCCAATTTTGTAAGATCTCTGCTTACAAATAAAAAAAATAACAAATTATATAAACTTGATTTGATTTGCAAGACTTTACTTTTAGTTTTAATTTTATCTCGGGTAGTGAATTCAATGACCTGATTGATATGTTGGTGAAAGGATCAGATTAGGCCAAACAAAGTAGACGATTTAGAAATTACCTTTGACATTTATTAATACTATCATAAAATATACGACAAAGAAAAATAAATTCAAATACATACAAATTATAGATTATAAGTTTAAAGAGAGCTATTAATTTATTAAAAAAAAGAATTTTAAGTGCACTGTACTTACAATAAGCAGACCACAAACTTATTAATTTTTTAAAAAAGAAATCCCCACTCGCACGCGCAAAAACTTTCGTAGCCTAGTTCATGTTCGTGTCCGATTTACTGTCACATTAATTTAAGCGATCGCACTATACAGCAATTGACTATGAGATACTACATTGTACTTGTAGATCAAATAATAAATGTTACATGAAAACTGTTAACAATGCGCAGCGCGCAACACTTCAAGCATCCTTACAGCTTGGACTCTGGTTGACAAGTCTTAAGCGTCCTTCTCACCCGCTACATTCGGCCGGCGTCTCTTCCCTCTCCACCCCTCAGAAACGTCTGATGACATAGATGTTCAAAGTTGCGTCAATCTTTGGGATGCTAACTACGCGTTCTTTCTGTGGATCTTGCGTGTGAACGCACGTAGGCCGTTTCTCCAGGAATTGGCTTGCAGGTGTTCGCTTATCTCGTCTAGACTTTTGGACGTTGTTTTTCTAACTGCGTCTTGAAACTCGTATAATTTCCGCGTCTTGGCGTTAGTACATGGACTGTCTATCTTCTTAAACCCTACTTTTAAATTTAAAATAATTGATCTAAAAAATTGTCTGCCCTTTATTTTTATTCTACTGAAATGTACTTTAAAATTGTCTGCCCTTTTATATTTATTTCCTTTACTTTAAAATGCTTCTAATTATTAAGCTCTCTTTCTAAAAAAAAAAACATTTGTAATGTAAATTAAGTTAAATTCAAAAATAAAAATGCTCTCTTTCTAAATTGACTTATGGTCCTATTCTATATTATTTTATACTTTGGGAAGTTGGAGATCTTACAGCTGCCACGACCTATCCAACGGTTAGGAAGATTTTGGTCCAAAACTGCTTTGGCCACATTAGCATAATGTTTTTTTGTTTTTCCGCCATTTTGTTTGGATCAGTCAGAATTAACTGATACTCAGGGGTATTTCTTTTACATATGTGTTAGTCACGACTGTAGAATTTCAAGTCTGTAGCGTGCTCTATACATCTGTCATATCAATTCAAAAATAGGGACCTCTTCGTGGGACAAACGGTATATAATTAGGACAGTCTGGTGAGACCGTCTGGTGCCTCTCGCTCCTACGTTATTCAAGTGACCCTTCCTGCCCGTAGTATATCGTCGGCGAAGTTTTATTAAATTGATGTCATTTTGTTATTCAAATAAAGATAACTCAAACACTTTTGTGAACTAAGAAAAGACAAGTATACAGTTCTTTTCTTTGATGTATTCTCTACACTTTGTTATAATAATATTTCATTTTTGGGCAAAGCATATATTAGTAAATTACGTTTCAAACTAGGCCTAGTTTTGTTAGCAGTCTTGCATTTGGAATATAAAAACTGGTGTTTTCAAAATAAGAAATTTGAAATTGATAAATGTTTTTATAGGCTTCTATTTAGAACTAAATTAAGAAACTTTTTTTATGCTTATGAAAAAGAAATAACAAAAAATGTTTACTACTTGTTATGTGGGCCTAAAGTTGAACTTTTACCTTTCGTAACTGAAAATTTTTTAATTGCATATATGAATTCTTTGAACCTTTCTCTACAAAAAAAGATATAGAACACTTTTGGATTCTGATAGAATTACTATTTTTGGCGAATTTAAAAAAAATGCTTGCAAAGCGCTAAAAACCGACTTTCTAATTTTAGCTTTAACCGTGCCAGGCTTAGGGTTAAGGCTGAATATATAGTCCACAAGAAAAAAAGTGACGGCAACTCGATCTGGAGACTTGTACCCGAAATTTCTTGTTCTATGGGGCCTAGACTCAAAGTGTCAGCACCAAATGCTGAGTTTTAATTATATAATTTACCTTATCTGTAGGCGATATACAGTATTCATTGGATTGGTTGCTGTAGTCTCCCAGGAAGGAATTGTTTCCAATAATTAATTTTGTTAAATAGAAGTTCGACTGTTTATATATTGTATGCTTGTTAGTAAAATATACAGGGTGTATCAGGAAGAAACGGAAAGAATTGCAGGACGTGTTCTACTGGTGAAAATAATGAAAAAAGT
>JAGFPH010026861.1:0-10255 GCA_018207615.1 Philaenus spumarius | reverse complement strand
GTACATGGGGTCGGAACCAATATGCTGCATTAGCCGTAGCAAGGCCAAGAGCGCAGTAAAAACTGGGCCAGGGAAGAGCAACGCCAGAGATGGTGTAGATTACCCGGGCTCACACAAAGTAAATGACTGATCAAGGGACCAAACAGTAAACTTGCCAAATCCCTAAGCAAGATAAACCGATCAGAGCTCAAAAGAGCTTTAGGGCTCATTACTGGACACGGTCAGTCCAGGAAACATGTAGCTGAAGTGGGAATCCTTGAAGGTCACCAACGCTGTCGGCTTTATGGACAGGCGGAAGAGTCTGCAAGACACGTCATATTTAAGTGAGAAAACCTGGAACGCAGAGGGAACTGGCAACCAGGGGACGAAGGAGGCACGTACTTGGTGAAGAAAATCCTGTACGAAATCTTTTTACGCTTTCTTTAATCTCTAAACATAAAATTAAAAAATACAGTTACATGAAGTCTATGTTTTCGCTCGGCAAATAATAAAAAAGACCTAAAAGTTTTATAAAATAAGATTACAACTCACAAATAAAAACAATCAAACTTCTTTGGATACTATAAGTGATAAAATGCATTTTATATCCATAGTCGATATTGTGGTGGACGAATTGTAAACCAAGTCAGAAAATACTTGATTTTTTTACATTTGCATTTGTTGTTTATCTGAATTGGATGTAAAACACAATACGCGACAAGCGTATCAAATTGAGTTTGTCATTCCATCGGAAAGAAGAACGATGGACTCTTTACAAAATACAGAGCAATGATCGATAATTGGAGATAATGTTTTCGCGGCGGGAAGTCTTGGATACAATTTATCGACGGTTGCCAACTGGGACCTGCCATAATGAAGGGAGACAATTTATGATCGTTTCTATGCAGTGATTGTAGTCCGATTGTGTTTCATCAACTGAAATTGATTAAACATTACCGTGTCTAAAAAGATTTGTAATCCTTATAAATAAAACTGAGAATCTGTGTGTGTGTGTGTGGGTCGCCGTACGGACAAATTATAGAGAGTTAAGCCATGAAATTTTCAGGAAATGTTCCTTAGGTAATGTAGTTTTGCACCTATGTCTTAGTTTTTTGTATTTCCTCTAGGGCTTTGACCCACGGGCACCCAAAAAAATGCAATGTTAATCTTATGGAGTGAAAAAGACGTAAAAATCAAAACATTTGTCTGCTATTAAACTAACACAGCTGTGGTATATACTGTTTATTTTAATTCACTGCCATCTAAATTAGACATATGGGTTAAACTGCAATCCAAATATACCATATAAAATTTTATTCGTGGAATTTATAATATCTTTGCAACTATGCATTTTATAAGATGATATTATTGATTTTAATTTAAATAGCATTTTAATGTTTGTAATACATTTTCTGATTCATTATAATAAATAAGAAGGTTTTTAAGAAAATTGTATGAAAGGTGTAGTCAGCTGATTGTTCAGTATTTGTACAGTTATTGTTTACAACTTTTAGTCAACTAAAAATTTAAGTGCACTGGCACCTAAATTAGACATATGGGTAAAACAGCAATACAAATATACTATATAAAATTATGTTCATGGAATTTATAATACCTTTGCAATTATGGATCTTATAAAAAATATATAGGTATCAAAAACATTATAAAAAGTGATATTATTGACTTTAAATTCAAATAGCGTTTTGATGGTTCTAATATATTTTACGATTCACTATAATACATGAGTATGTTTTTAAGAAATTTTTATGGAAATTTTAGTCAGCTGATAGCTGACAGTTATTTGTTTACAACTGTTAGTCAACTAAACATTTGAGTGCTATAATACGTTTTTTGATGATACGTGTGTGTACGTGTTGTGTTGTGTTGAGTTTGTATGTGTTTTGATATATTTTTGAAATGTTTAAACATTGTTCAAACGAGTTTAAGAAAATTGAAATACCAGGGGATGGAAACTGTCTCTTTAGCTGTATTTCTTTAATACTTTATGGAATCATAACCACATCAGAAGAAGTCCGATCAGAAATTTGTGAATTTATTACATCTAATTGGGACCAATTCTCCAACTTCATAAGCGGTGACGACACATACGTAGGAAATAATTTAAAGGATGCAACATCATATTTTCAGTATATGTCAAGGGATAAGGTATATGGAGGAGGACCTGAAATTCTTGCAGCATGCATTCTGTATAATATTAATATTACAGTTTTCAAGATAAATCAGCCTCCTATAACATTTTCAAGTCCGGATAATGCCTCCCAGTCATACAATTTATTATTTACTGGAGATTCCATGGATGGATCAGGACACTTTACTTTCCTTCAAGAAAAACAACCTAATAGCTCTGAAGTGGATATGATAACAGAAGAATCGCCTGGAAAAGCAGAAATAACAGGAAAAGTAAATAAAATAAAAAGAAAGAAAGTGAAACAATCATGGAGAAAAGAACTTTTGAAAAAGAAAGCAGCAACTAATGTATTTAGAGGCTCAATTGAAACCTCTGAGGAAAAACAAAGGAGAAATAAACAAAATAAAGAAAATATGGAATTGTGTAGAGCAACTGTTGAGACGCCTGATGACAAAGAAAAAAGAAATGCAAAAAACAAGGCATATATGGAAAACAAACGGAAAAACGAATCTACTAATGAATCGGACTTGAGGCGAAAAAGAAATAAAACCCGTACTGCCGAAAGAAGAACCAACGAAACAGCTGAAGAATCACACATTAGGAGGACAAAGGACAATGAACGCTCAAAAACTGTTAGAAATAAGAAATGGGTCGGAAGAGAGAAAGCGGCATTTAATTATGACCCAAACGTAAATTATGCAAATGATGATTTGGTATCTATAGGGCAGATGAACATAACCTGTAAATATTGCAAATCAATAAAATGGAATGGCGAAGCGCCTGGATTATGCTGTAGAAATGGGAAAACGTCCCTGCCGACACTATGTGCTCCACCTGAGCCTCTAAATAGTTTACTTTTATGAAATAATTCAGAAGCAAAAGAATTTCAGAATAACATTAGGGCGTATAACTCCTTATTTCAAATGACCTCTTTCGGAACTTCAAAACAAATACAGGAAGAAGGATTTATGCCCTCATTCAAAGTTCAGGGACAAATTTATCATTTGATTGGGAGTCTGTTACCTGAGCAAAACGAAGAGCCGAAATTTATTCAGATATACTTTATATCTGATATGGACAAACAGGCCGAAACAAGGCAAAAATATATTCCTACGACTAAAATTGAAACAGTGATTCAACTGCAGGAAATGTTACATCATCATAATGCATATGTAAAAAGCTTCAAACTAGCCGTTGAAAGAGTAACCCCTAATTGCAAAATCGTCATAGACGCAGATCGAGTACCAGAGGGTGAGCACCGTAGAAGGTTTAACGACCCGTCGACTTCAGAAGTCGCTGTACTTTTAGTTGGAGAACAACATGAAAAACGAGATATAGTACTGCAGTTAAGGTCTGGAAATCTTCAAAGAATAGCAGAGACACATCGAGCCTACGACTCTTTACAATATCCATTGATTATGTGGCAAGGGGATGATGGGTATCATTTCAACCTGTTCCAAACAAACCCTGTAACTGGTGAAAAATGTCAAAAGAGAATATCAGCGATGGACTTTTACTCATAAAGGTTCATGGTAAGAGCTGATGATTTCAACCTGATGCTTCATTATAAGACTCTATTGCATCAGTTTGCAGTTGACATGTATGCAAAGATTGAAGCTGAAAGATTAAGATATATTAGATTGAATCAGAAAAAGCTAAGAGTAGACGAGTACGCTCATTTAAAAGACTCAATAAATAATGATGGCAATTCTGAGAATTTGGGCCGCTTAGTAATTCTCCCTTCCTCCTTCACAGGCAGTCCTCGCTATATGCACGAGAAGACGCAAGATGCAATAACGTATGTAAGAAATTATGGTCGTCCAAGCCTTTTTATTACATTTACCTGCAATCCAAAATGGAAGGATATTACTGATAATTTGTTCGAAGGGCAGAAACCTCATGATAGACACGATTTGATTGCCAGAGTCTTTCATTTGAAGATAAAATCACTCATGAATGTAATTTTTAAAGGTAAAATATTTGGAAGTGTGCAATGCTACATGTATACAGTTGAGTGGCAAAAACGTGGTTTACCTCATGTCCATTTACTTTTATGGCTACATGAAAAGATTCACATGGAGGAAGTCAATAGCATTATTTCGGCTGAACTTCCTAACTCGGAAACAGACCCAGAGCTATACAGAATTGTGACAAAACATATGTTACATGGGCCCTGTGGTGCTATCAACCCTAGGTCACCATGTATGAAAGATGGGAAATGCACCAAACAGTATCCTCGACAGTTTATTAATGAAACACAATGCAGCAATGGTGGATATCCATTATATCAAAGGAGACCCCCATATGAAGGTGGGTGCTGTGCAACTATTAAAGTAAAAGGTATGGATGTTGACGTTGACAATAGGTGGGTTGTTCCATATTCACCAATTTTAAGCCGTATGTTTGACTCACATATAAATGTAGAGTTTTGTGCATCAGTCAAGTCAATAAAGTATGTTTGCAAGTATGTCAACAAAGGTTCTGATATGGCAGTGTTCCATTTGAAGGACACAGAAAATGAAAATCCACAAAATATGAATGATGAAATCCAATCCTACGAACTTGGAAGATATATAAGCACTAACGAAGCTTTTTGGAGAATTTTCAACTTTACAGTACACGAACACTATCCTCCTGTAGTCCACCTCAGTGTACACTTAGAAAACGGACAACGTGTCTACTTTACTGAAGAACACGTAGAACAACAAATGGAAAAACAAAATGATACCACTTTGACAAGCTTCTTTAATCTTTGTAAGAATGATGACTTTGCTAAACAACTGTATTACTATGAGGTGCCCAGATATTACACATGGAACAAGACCAACAAATCCTGGCAAAAAAGAAAAGTAGGCCATCCTGTACCTGAATTTGAAGGTATAAAAGAAAGCTGTGTGTTAGGTCGCATATATACAGTACATCCTCTTAATTCAGAATGTTTTTTCTTGAGATTACTTCTACATGATGTAAAAGGGCCAACAAGTTTCAGTGACTTGAAAACATTTGATGGTACAGTTTGTGAAACCTTTCGCCAGGCATGTCAGATGAGGGGTTTACTTGAAGACGATGCTCATTGGGAGAAAACACTAGAGGAGGCAGCTGCGGGTGACTCGCCTAAGAAATTAAGGTCATTATTTGCTGTAATGCTTCATGTTTGTGGAATTTCAAACCCTCTTCAGTTGTGGGAAAAGTTCAAAACTAACATGGCGGAAGATATTTTGGAAGAATTGAGACACCTAGATCCAGAATTGACCATTGCCTTCACAGAAGAGATTTTCAACAAAACTCTAATTCTAATTGAAGACAAATTAAGAGATCTAGGATCTACAGACATTACTCTATTTGGTTTGCCACGCCCAAATAGAGAATCATTTCCTGAGGTGTGTGTAGAAATATTAAGAGAAACAAGTTATGATCAAAATGAACTTTTGACATACATGTTGGAAAATGAAACTAAACTTAATAATGAGCAAAAAATTGTGTTTGATGAAGTTACTAATGCAGTATTTTCAGGTTGCAGTAAGATAATATTTTTAGATGCTCCAGGGGGAACTGGAAAAACATTTTTGTTGAACATGATCCTGGCAAAAATACGATCTGAAAAGAAAGTTGCTATCGCAGTTGCTTCTTCAGGCATAGCCGCAACTTTATTGAATGGAGGCAGAACTTCCCATTCCGTATTTCAGCTTCCACTTAACTTAGCAAATACTGAAAATGCCACTTGCAATATCAGTAGAAGCTCAGGAAAAGCAAAGTTATTACAAAAATGTGAGCTAATTATATGGGATGAATGCTCAATGTCTCATAAATCTGCTTTAGAAGCACTTGACAGAACATTAAAAGATCTAAGAAAAAATGAGGAATTAATGGGTGGAATAACACTGCTGTTAGCTGGAGACTTTAGGCAAACTCTACCTATTGTACCAGGTGGCACAAAAGCTGATGAATTACAGTCATGTCTGAAAATGTCGTATTTGTGGGGAAAGATTCAACACCTACACTTGAGCACAAACATGAGAGCAAAACAAACTGGTATTTTTGAATCAATTATTTTTTCTGAAACTCTTTTAAAGGTTGGTGAAGACAAATTACCTAAAGACAAATCAGATGGAACCATATTAACCACCTCAATTGGTGGCCAGCTGGTTAACACAGAAGACGAGCTAAAAGAATTTGTTTTTCCTAATGTTGAGATCAACTTTGAAGATACCAACTGGCTGAGCCAGCGGTGTATATTGGCACCAAAAAATGAACAAGTCAATAAAATAAACTATGATCTCTTACAAAAAATTCCAGGGCTGAATTATGAATACAAATCGGTAGATACGGTCGTTCAAGACGAGGACACAGTCAACTATCCAGTAGAATTTTTGAATTCTATAGACGTATCTGGAGTGCCCCCGCATATTCTTCATTTAAAGAAAGGAGTCCCAATAATACTTTTAAGAAACTTAGACCCTCCTTTATTATGCAATGGTACAAGGCTGGTAGTGGAACGTTTAATGACACATGTGATAGAGGCAATGGTGATGACCGGTCGTTTTAAGGGAGAACGTGTTTTCATACCGAAAATTCCAATAATACCAACAGATTTTCCATTTCAATTCAAACGGATTCAATTCCCAGTTCGATTATGTTTTGCAATGAGTATTAATAAGGCTCAAGGCCAAACTATGGATACAGTCGGAATAAATTTAACAAAACCATGTTTTGCCCATGGACAGCTTTATGTTGCATGTACAAGGGTTGGAAACCCTAAAAATCTGTATATACTAGCACCAGGTGGCAAAACCAAAAACATAGTATATTCTGATGTGTTTAAAAATTAGTTTACACTCTTGAGGTTTCAAATAAAAATATTATTGTACACTAATCTGACTACACGTTTCATTGTTTCATATTACATTTTACGAATATATGCTTAAAACTCATGCCGTTTTAGTTATACTGAAATATATTTCTTAACAAATCTTATTATAAACTCCGGGTGAAACCGGGGTACTCAGCTAGTATTATTATAAAGTGTGAAAACAGCTATCCGCTATTGTATATATTTAACAAATATAATTCACAAATATTATTATAAATCTTCAAAAATATTTATAACTTCGTTTGGCATTTCTTAGTATCTTAAGTTACAGTTAATATTAACCATCTATTTAGAATATATAAAAAGACCGTAAAAGTTCCCTTAAAGAAGCATAAAAAGCTAGATTGTCTGCAAAACAAAGCAGTTCAAAATCCTAGGCCGAATAGTAGATCCACAGCGTGATCCCGGATTGGAGAGTAAGGTGCAAACAAATTCTACTTATTTATTGATACTTGGCTTTCCAATGATTCAAAGTTTGTTGGCTACTTGGATTTCCAATGATTCGAGGTTGGTTGGCTACTTGGATTTTCCAATGATTCGAGGGTTGATTGGCTACTTGAATTTCCAAATGATTCGAGGTTGGTTGGCTACTTGGATTTCCCAATGATTCGAGGTTGGTTCCCTACTTGGATTTCCCAATGATTCGAGGTTGGTTGGCTACTTGTATTTTCCAATTATTCGAGATTGGTCGGCTACGTGGATTTCCCAATGATTTGAGGTTGGTTGGCTACTTGGATTTCCCAATGATTCGAGGTTGGTTGGCTACTTAGATTTCCAAATTATTCGAGGTTGGTTGGCTACTTGGATTTCCCAATGATTCGTGGTTGGCTGGCTACTTGCATTTCCCAATGATTTGAGGTTGGTTGGCTACTTTTATTTTCCAATGATTCTAGGTTGGTTGGCAACTTGGATTTTCCAAGGATTCGAAGTTGGTTGGCTACTTGGATTTCCGTACATGGGGGCAGCTAATCAACGTCTTCGTGAGTAGTCCAATTACCCAAATAGTTAGTTGAAACCCTAAAACATATAAACCTACTTTTGATAACCCACGTCAAAGGTTTAGTTCCGAATTATTTCTTTCTTAAAACACATTCTTGGCAATAATGATTTTATTTTTAAAACTGCCTGCTTTGGTTTTATGGATTTGATATTCCTCACAATACATTTTAGGAAAAAAGATTTCCATTTTTAAAATTAGAATATAATTTTTAATTTAAACATTCCAAAATGTTGAATCGGTAAAAGATTTCAATTAGGTCAAGTAAGAATAAAAGGATGACTAAGGTGGCCTGTAAGAACATGCTAAATTTTCGAACTCACACTATCTGTATGCACCAACCTTAGTCGAGACCGACTTGGGCCTTGTTATTTTCTTTTTTTTATGGATTAAGAATTGTTTTTAAGGCTTAAACTAATTTCACTTGTATCCGCAAATAATTAAAAATTTATTCCATCCAAGGATATATCTGTTACTTAAAATAAATAGTTTAGCATTTTTGCAAAAAGTTGTTGACTGTATAATTAAGCCCGCTGACCCTGCACGACCCATGCCACGCGAGTCGATCTCAAACTACTCCTTTTTACTACTTTAGTAACACCAATTTTCTTTAGGTACGTGTTAGCATAGCTCGTGAATAATAAAACAGATCATGCATGAATACGGCGGCTGTATGGCGAAAAAAACGTAGTCGGGAAAATATTTCATGATCGCGCCGCGGGGTAGCGTTAGGGAGAAATCACTCAAGGCATTGGTGCTACACACCGCTTTCGTCGTTTCCCCCATAGATCGCGCCACTATTGTCGAATTTCCAGTGGATTGAAATAATGCATTGGATCGGAGTTCTATTAGGTTATCCAAATACAATGGTGTAAGATATCAGTCATAGTTTAAATTGTAGATTTCTATAAAAAAAACAAACAATGGTGCATTTGCATTATTACAAATTCAAACCATCTTCTACGTTTACAAAAATGTTCCAATAGCACCAAAATGATTATCAAGATAATTTAATAAAACTAACGACAATACGATTTAACGGCCGATAGTCGATCGGATTGCAAACACAGCTGGAAGTCTTTGAAACAAATTATCGATTATCACCAACCGGGCACTGCCATTACAGAGAAAAGGTCTGTAATTTATGTTACAGTCGATACATAATGAATGCTATTGTAGTCCGTGACTGCCCTCGCTATGTTGTTTAGCTCATTTGATGGAACCCTATTAGGTTTATGCACGCATTAACAGTCTTTGTTTTAAATGTTTCAGTAATCTACCTGTGTCCATTCGGCTTAATGAGAATGCTGTGAGGGTAAAACGCATTTTCAATTAAATGTATTCCACTTGAAAACAAGTGATTTAGGCACAACATCGTTTCAGCAAAATAATTGTGGTTTTCCTGCACATCGTTAAATGGAAATTAATTAAACTTTGTAGATGACCTTCACGAAATGACAATATATGATTAAACATGGTATGCAGACATATTTGCCAAAATTATGATTAAGTTGGCGCACAAGTTTGAAATCTGGAAGAAACTTACCAAAAATGGTGATAGAGGCTCTGTTGAAGCGCCATCTACTTATATAAAGCTAGACGGGTTCACTGATTCATTGACATGAACTATGAGGCACTTCCCGTAATCGTACCCCCCCTCGACCTCATACTTGAATTGAAACTCTCGATTTGAAGCCTTTAGAAAAATTTCCAGAAGTTAAAATTTTTGAGTTTTGAAGGCACTTTTCGGGCGGAAAAGTTAAAGTTTTTTAATTTTTACAATTTGAGCGCGTTTTGTAAGAAAACGGTAAGAGATAGAAAACAATGTTAAATACAAAAGTTGTAGAAAATTTAACTTCAAACTAACGATTTCCCGTCAAATTTAAGATCCGTTCCTCCGTTTAGCCGCTCTTCACCCGAGAAGGAGCTTCGACCCATAAGCCCTCTAATTTTCCATGTTAATCTTATGGAGATAACGTTTAATGAGGTTGAGTCAGCTGCCAAATAAAACCAGCCTGACTATAATAAAATAAAAATTTCACTACACAATTTTTTAAGGTTCAGGGACCACCAAAAACAGATAATTCCACTAAAATCTCAAATTCGAAAATTTGGGTGAAAACAATACTACGTATATTGAGGAGAAAGTTAAAGTAACTATTTCTTATTACTGATATTAAAACATACTGACTTAAAGAGAAGTATTACCATAAATCACATTTTAAACACGTATTAATAACGCATTCAAAGTGAACGTGGC
>JAGFPH010026860.1:0-10256 GCA_018207615.1 Philaenus spumarius | reverse complement strand
ACGCCAACCCCCGTATTGGGAGTATTTTCAATACACAGTGCATTGTGTGCTTCGTACGCCAACCCCCGTATTGGGAGTATTTTCAATACACAGTGCATTGTGTGCTTCGTACGTCAACCCCCGTATTTGGAGTATTTTCAATACACAGTGCATTGTGTGCTTCGTACGCCAACCCCCGTATTGGGGTTATTTCAATACACAATGCATTGCGTGTAAATTTGTTTTCTGAAATTCTTATAGCGATTCTGATAGTTGGAGCTCGGATAGTTGAAGTTTTAATGTAAACCGATTTCCCAAATAGTTGGTTGAAACCTATAAACTCAATTTTGGGAATTGGCTCAACTCACGTCAGCTGTTCAGCTGCTTGATCGAATTATTTTTCTTTCCTTTTACATATTTTCATGATATCTGTCAACAATGTGTAATTTATACTAATAATGTATATAATGTATGTAATATACTAATTATAAAGAGGTACAGATTGTTTGTTTGTTTGTTAGTATGTATTGGGTAATCTCTGGAACTACTGATCCGATTGAAAAAATAGTTTTACTAATAAAAAGCTACACTATCCCTGAGTAACATAGCCTATAATTCATTTTGATGAAAACATTTTTTATTTCAATATTTGTAAATTTATTTGGACAAAATTCTTTGCTTAGACGTAGATTGATGAACCAACACATGCATTTACATTTATTACCGTAGCAACCAATTGAATAAAATAACAGAAAAACAGATATTTGCTCCAATATTTCCATTAACAGCCGATTTAAAACTTTGCAGCAATTATTTGTATTTCTAACTTTTAGGTTAGGTTTTTATTGGTTTTTATTAAAGTGTAGACCAGAGCCTTGCTGGTTCTTTTAACCTTTATTATAACTGCTGTTATAAAGTATACGAAATAATTTGATTTGAACATTTAACATTATTTACCATCTTAGCTTCGGGGTTATTATTAATCCTACACCTTTATTATAATGAAAACATAACATGATTATGTGTAAAGAAGGTTCCAACTTGGTGTCCTCTAGTGGTAATGTAAATAAAATCATTTTTGAAAACGTACCATTATTTTAGTTATTTCGCCATTTTCTTTTGATTGGTTATACAAAATGAAACTGGTGTTACTTTTTTACATGAATGTAAGATAATGTAAAGTGTCCAGTGTTTAGAGAGTCCCATTAGCCCGGCGTATTATTTTAAAAGTATTAAAATAGGAACCTTACGTGGTACAATAATTAATTATAAATTCTACATTCTCTTTGCGCTTTACCGACTTGAAATGGGAGAACTGTAATTGGGTTATATAACACGAAAATAGAGTTATAAAACATGTGTGCTAAATGTAACTAGTCTAATACAATTATAACTATAATAGTTATACATTTATGTCTTCCTTCTTCAGAGATTTGTACTAATAAATACTATAGTAAATACAGTTTAAACAGGACTGGCCTAAGACGTGTGCAGTTTTTGAGGAGGGGCGCCATAACGTGAACAAATATAAAATAATAATATGGTAAAATTTTAGTTTCTATGTATTTATTCTTGATCTACTCTTATAAATTTATCGTTATATCGATGCATCTTGTCTAGAAAAGTGAATACAAAAGTTTATATTACTGAAATCTTTCGTACTGGAATGTACTGACCTAAATTTGTATCGAAATTCCACAGGAAAGCTACCATAAAAGTACCCTAAAAGTACCTACCATTAAAAGCGCGTTTGGTCGATGCGAGCGAAGCAAGTTTTTCCGCTGCGAGTGGAACGAAGGAGCGCTTGAGTCGAAGCTGGAGGCTCAGGTGCGAACAGATTCTACTAATATATTTCGTACACACAAGTAGCTGTTCAGGACCGTCGTGGGTAGAACAATTTCAAAAAAGTTTGAAACCCTAAAACATATAAACTTAAATCTGGAAATTCGCTCAACTCACGTCAGCGGTTCAGTTGCGCGATGGAATTGTTAATTTAGTGTTTGGTTTTGAATACCTTTGAAAAACCAACTTCACTTATTAAGTTCCGACAAATTCCAGTTATGGAGCACCCATATCATTTTGTGGAGAGTTTTCTACGCCCATTTTCATTATAAGGGGCGCCAAAACTCATTCTTGCACAGCATTTTGCTCTTAGGCCGGAACAGCCGGTAAAACATTTTCCAACGTACAATTATTGTTTAGTCATTTGGCAATGAGGAAGCACAATATCATCTTTATTTGGATTGACAGTTATTTTTGTCTTCGGTAGAAGCAATGCATACTATTATTGCTCCTGAAAGTTATGCGACCCCTTAGCAGTAGTGTGTTGCGTTAGTATACACTTCATGTCAAGGAGTTCATTCGTGTTACAGATACTGGCGAGAATGCTGGCACTTGATCAAACCGCTACTAACCTGACTAAAAACATCAGTGCCCGGTATATCTCTGTTTAACACGTTCACTGCTAAGGACGCACATGTGAGCTCGACACTGAACACTATGAGCAGCGGCCGACGCACAGTGCATTGCACGCCAACCCCCGTATTGGGAGTATCTTCAATACATATTGCATGGCGTGCTTCGCACGCCAACCTTCTTATTGGGGGTATTTTCAATACACAGTGCATTGCGTGCTTCGCACGCAAATTTTAAACCTATGTGCTATGGACGCACATGTGAGTCCGCTTTAAAATATTAGTGATTATTACGTAGAAAGGTTAAAAAATAAAGTAATTTCTACTCTTTTAGGCTATAAATACAAAAAATAAAACGTCAGCTCCTAGCATGGGAAATACGAAATTTGCGTAGCAGTGAACGTATTAAGGGTGAGGTAAACATCCACTAGTTCGTTTGAAGGATGAGTAACATTAGGAAGCGGTGTGGGAAAATTGTTTTTTTTCCACTTGCGCCCTTTCCACACACCCCCGGCCCATCGCGCCAGGGCGAGGCCAAGTGCCAGGATTCAAGCCGATATGTGTACGAAGGCAAGTCTCGTTTTGCTTTCTCAAAGAACTTCTCAGAATCAACACAAACTATTTCAGTACAAGTTTATTCAAGGTCTTCACAAGACTGACTCCAAATCTACCGCGTACCCAAAATGTCAGAATAGTAAGAATCGACCGCCTAGGCCGATTAATTAAATTTATAGCGCATTTATATCAAAGTTTTGGATTTTTAAACAACTAGTTATACCATCTACAATAGCTTTTAGGATATTGTTGAATTATACCTAAAGATTAAATAAGAACTTTGGCGCACTCCGAAATTGCAGTTTTTGAACATATCAAATTATAATTTTTGCATTTTTCAGACATAAAATAATGTATATTTCGAAAATGCAACAAACAACAAACATTGTTTCGTGGCGAAAAATCGATATTTCAAGATTGTTTTAAAAATTTTGTGCAAACAATTGGCGAAGACCGTCTCCACCTGGAAAATGCGGACTCTTTTTAAATGAGATTGCGCACAAAAAATCGAATGTGAAACAATTTTCTAGTGGGAGCGAAGTTGGGCTTTGGACAAAAAAGTCACATTTTCAGGAAATTTTCACGAAATGGAACTAACTTTTATGTAAAGTAACTATTATGTAAAATATCCTTAAGTTTTTAACTTTCAACATGAAAAATGAAATCTTGAATTAAAAAAATTTATCAAAATTAATTAATTTGTTTGACGTATGAGGTTTTCTACTAAAATAACAAAGCATTTTGCACACATCAAAAAGGCCTTTTTACGTTTTTTTATTTTTTTTATTACAACAATCAGAAATAAAAAATTAGCTATTAGTTAATTTAATTGGTTCTATGAATATCTTAATATTTTAATTTTTTCTCGAGCGTCAAAGAAATTACAATATATATTTAAATATTGTATTAATTATACTTGAAATAAATATACTGACTAGGTGACCCGTACGCCGTTTGATCCCCCCAAACCCCTCCTAAAATTTCCAAATTTTTCATACCCTTTCTTAGTGAGCACCTATGGCCCTAGAGGAAGCTACATACCAAATTTCATTTCAATCCGTTCGGTAGTTTTTGAGAAATCGTGATGAGCGAGTCAGTGAGTGAGTGAGTGAGTGGTATTTCGCTTTTATATAGATAGATTTGAATAAAACCAACGAACCACAAAACAAGCATCAAAAACAATAACTAAACAACTAAATTGTAAGTTACAATTTCGATGACATTATCATCATCCTCAGAGGGTTTTAACACTTGAAATATACTGTAATTTAAATATTTTGTAGTTAGTGATTAATTAATTAATAGAAAGTGGACTTAAGGAGTTTTCAAATTGGTAAAAACCATTTAGTACGCTAGCAGCGAACGCTAACTCTCTAAGGTTATATACCTTAAAGTTTCGTATTTGTAACTTAATATAATGATAGTGAAGAAACACTATTTTAATATAACTACCACTAGTGTTTGGGTTAACAGTTATGTGTATTTGAAACGCCGTGATAGATATGCAATACCTAACCACTGGAGTAATGCGTTAGTATGTCGCGGCGCTCATTAACGTTATGAAAGCATACAATCATTTCTCATTCTCTGAAGCATCTATCAACACGCAATAGTGTAATAAACATCCAGTTTTTCCACAAGTATTTTTTTGCCCCCTCCTACTTTAGGACTATACAATTTGGTTTTTATATTACGTTTTTTTCCTCCAATTCGACTAATGAAGCAGGGTGTATTGCTCACATTAAACTGCAGTAACTAGGCTGGGACCTGCGTAACTGGACGAGCATGTTTAACCACTACGTCATCCTTCTCCGCTTTGACCAATAGCTTAGCACAGGTGTTAGTTTCAGGAGATTTGTAATATAAAAATATATAAGTGTTCAACATTCGGGGTCGTAATTAATTTGAACGCAGTTAAACTGACAGGTTTAAGGGTCTGCTGTAGTGGCGGCCATCTTGGATTTTGATCCCATAAGAGCAATGTTAAATTTCAAACCATTTATTTCGTTTATTTTTTATCATAAAATTGTTTGCAAGGTTTCATTTTAAGCACAGTCACAATACGCATCCGTTTTGCAATTTAGTTTTTTTTTTAATGTTTTTGATTTGTTATGTAATTGACTTTTTGTAAGTACAAAGTTTGAATTTTTTCCTAACACAATAAAAAATTAATAATTAAAAGTAGTTTGCAAGCCGGATCCGAAATTTTATAAAGAATATTCAGTTTTTTTTCAACACTCAATTACAAAAGATAGACTTATAAAATGGTTTGAAATGAAGCCATGTCAAAGCGTTCAGCTGCAAGAAATTGCACTTTATAGATAGGGATATAGTGAGAAGCGCTTTCGTTTCCGGTTGCTTTCTCGTTTACTGGAGTAGACCCTTAATAATGTTGGCTACTTTTTCATGTCTCAAAAAATGTCTTTTTGTTAGAAGAGTATTTCTAGAAACTTGAAAGCCAGATAGTAAGAGCCAAATACTTTTGGTATGTTCCAGCCGTTATTGCGCTTCTCGTCAGTTTTATTTACCCATATGTGAACAATTAATGTTCTTATACATCTTGAGAAAACTCCGAGTGTACAGTGTGATTTTAATAAACTGGTCCGAGTACAGTCAGTAACTTTGTGGAGAAGCGGGTGGAACGAACAATGCTGGAATAAATATAATTTCGGTGTCTGTTAATCGCCCCCTTACCGTACCCCTTCTCTAAGCAAAGAGAAGGAATTGCGGAGGTGCAGGAAATAAGAATGAGGTGCTGCATAGCCTCAAAAGTAACTACTATAAAATATAATCAAGTTATGCAACGCTTTTTATGTAACACTGTAGTAGTGCTGCGGAGTCCTTGTTGTGGTCGAAGAAGACGTGCTATGCAAACATGAGTAACTCGGTTGCGTAGTGGGAGGAGTGATTGATATGTTGATATTACAACAACCATACGATAACAGTCACAATAGTTGATTGATTTAGATATAATGTGTGGGTTTTCAAACGCGTAGCTTAATATTTAAAGGCTCTTCATCGCTCTGGGGAAAGCTCCGAGTGTGCAGTATGGTTTTAATATAATTGGTCGTAAATTTTAAGTCAACTCCTTCATCTTAGAAAATTTTGTAAAAATTTAATTTTCGAAATCGGTTTGGAAGCAATATTTTAGGCCAAGCACTTTGAAATAAACATTTTTGTCTCTTGAAATTTTTTCTAAAGACTCTTCCTTTTCGAAATGTTAGCAAATTTATGTCGATTTATTTCAACACGTTTAGGGCCGCCATTTTGTTTTGGGTGGTCCGATTTTTATTCTATTTATGCCATTTTCCTAGTCTTAAATAGACCTTTAAAATGAAGTATCCCATGACCATACTTCCCATTTAAAAATTTTGAGTTGCCCCCAAAATCCCCCATTTTTAGGGAACACTCAAAATTTCCGATTGCTTCAAAAGATTCTTTGGGCTAAGTCAGTATCGTTCCCCAAAGGATATTTTTTTTTAACACAAAATTTAAAGGTTGAGGGTGGGACTTTTAAGACACCTGGTAGGCTATATCAATTTTCCAAATAGTTGGTTGCAACTCTACAACATATACTGTAAACTTACTTTTTGAAATTCGCTCAACTCACGTCAGCGGTTCAACTTTTCGTGGTCGAATTATTGTTATACATTTTGCTATTCTTGATAATCAAAGATTGACTAGGTGCTCAATGCTCCTAAATTCGCTGATTCTTACGCACAGAAATATTACGAGCTCGTAGGCAGCTATTCAGCGCCTTCGTGTGTATATCAATTTCCCAAATAGTTGGTTGCAACTCTACAACATATAAACTTAATTTTTGAAATTCGCTGAACTCGTCAGCAGTTCAGCGTGATCGATTTATTTATATGAGAAATATGACAACATAAAAAATATAAGAAAAATTAAGAAAAAATATATTTAGAAATAACTTACATTTCCTGGAACCTTTTCTAAAAAAAACCGGCAACTAGACTGAAGCGGTTATCAACAGCTACTATAGCATGACATTTGTAAGAAAAGTAACCAAAACAATTTTCAGCGACGTTTTTACGAAATAATTATGTTGATACGCATATTTATAAACGGTGCCAAACTTTCGTGAACACAGTGTGCTCGCAAACGGTTAATAATTTATTGAATACAATCAATCATGAATAGTCGCAGACTTGTACAGGCCCACATGATCAAGTTTAGGTGACTTTGTACACCCCTGAATCGGTTGTACGTGGCACAGCTAGGTTCTGTCATGCGCCGCGCCGGCAATTCCGCCAGCCTACCTTCCAGTCAGCTCAGTTGTGTAGTGACTTTAGTTGTGCGAAGGTTGGTAGTGTTGTGAGTGGATTGTTCACGTTAGAAAGGCATTTCGTTTAGTTTTTACCGTGAGTATTCAATCATTGTCTGAACACGATTTGTCGAACAACTCTTTTCATTTCCCGTACCGTATTAAACACAACTATTCCGAATTGTATTTTGCTTGAAATCAAACTTACTTGTAGGCTATTTACAGTTGCTTGCACTATTTTGCAATTCTTGTTTGAAGTTTGGTCTTGTTGCGGTTTGTTTAGTATAGTTTTAATTTATTTGTTTGTAGTAGTTGTCCTGTTAGCAAGCCTACAATAATTGTAATTAAGGTTATACAGGACATGACATGTTATCCCATTTAGATATTATTTAAGAGTCGTTGAAAGTTGTCTTAATGCTCATAATAACCAAATTTGCCAATTATTTATTCATTAGTTAACAGTAGCCTACTATTTTCACTTTTTGCCTTACACTTTGCTACCTTTTAAACGGCAAGAAAACGTTTCAGTTTTCAAAATTATGATCAACCATTTAATTAGGCCTAGCCTATTTGTCTGTAGATTTGGTTGGTAAAATAGCCTAGTAGGCCTAGCAGAGGCGTAACTACAAACTTGAGGGCCCTGGGACAAGATAATTTTGGGGCCCCCACGGGGGTCTGGGGGAAAACGTTAACCCCCAAAAACGTGTTTTAATGCATTCTAGTGGTCAAATTTACCACATTTTTTGTAGTACTGTACCTACGTGTTTTATTTTGCACATGCTACTGAATTGAAAGTATTATATTGAAACAATGAACGATTTGCAACATTATTTACCCATTATCTACCTCTGTAACCTGTGTGTCATTCAGGCTACTACATAGCTACACTCATAACTTAGGCTATATGAACTGTTCTTAACTAACAACTTTACATTTAATTTGTTCCATAATTAGTTTCGTGTACTTAACTTTAAATTAGTTTTAACTTTTGATATTAAAATATTTAAAGGAAAGAAAGGTTCAAAGTTTGTTTTGATAATTATTGTAAAGAAAATAATACAAGTGAGTGTGGGACATGATTTGAAATTATCACACAAGTTCAAAACGAAAGCAAATGTATTGTTACAAGCAAAACACGATAAGTTACATTACTGTTCAAAACTGTCATCTTGTTCATTTAAAATTCATTTTTTCTGACTTTTGCTGAGGAAAATTCATCACGCCGAAATGTCATCAGGAAAAATAGTTTCATGAAGTTGACTGCTTTCGTTTTAACGTCATTTTCAGGTTGAACAATTTTGTACGTGTTCAAAAACTGATTTCATTCCTTGAAATCGTGGGTCCAGTTGTCCACATAACGTGTTTATCGTGGGGTAAAAGACAGGCAGACACTTTGAAATAAGATGTTTGCTCTTGCACATAACATCCTCGCTCAGTTCATGGGCGCCCATATCTATGGGCAGAGGGGGTCACGCCCCCCCCCCCCCCCCCCGAGCTCCCAGGGAAAGGAAAATATGTATATTATTAACTATAGTCAGGTATTTTTCTTTAAAGAGATTAGCACTAAAAATATGTTTTAAATGTTACTCCTATGTGCCGTTTGATTTTACATATAGGTTACTTACAGTATTTTAATTTTTACAAAAGAGTTCAACCATGAGCTGCTAGGTCACTACTTGGTGCGGCCTCTAGGAGTGTTACAGGTCTTTGTGTATTCACTGACGGTGTAAACGGTCACTAAACATTGTATATGAATATATGCGTTTGCATTCTAAGGGCAGATTTGGTCCAAATTTGGTAAACACATTGGTTTTCTGAATGGCTCGGACGAGTTCATTAGCAAAAAATTCAACAAACGGAAGCACTATGTTTTTGAGATTTTTCGTTCCAGAATGAATTTTTCGGGGGTTTTATGTAAACATTTAAATATAGGAGATTATTATGCACATTTTGTTTTTTTACACGATCTTATAGCTCGTCTGGTCCCCCCGAAAATCTACTAAAACGTAAAACACCATGTCACGAGGCCGACTGCTGAAATGCTTCGAGCAAAGTGAAGCAGTCGAAAATCCTAGGACGTTAGTTCGAGGTGCAAACTCGCAAGCGAGCGGTACAGTGCAGCGCGTGAACCAAGCTGGGGGGAACCAAAGGAGGGGGAGGGGGTTTGGAAATATGTTTTCTAAGGTTTTCTGACGGCGAATAACAGTCCCTAGATCAGATTTTGCATATAACTCTTTCCGTCTTAATAATATCAAGCTATAAAAATAACTTACAAAATAAAATTGTTGAGCTTAGCGAACTAATTCTGTAGCTGATTTTTATTTTCTTACCACAGAAATTCATGGTTTTGAAGGTTTTTTTAATGATATGACACAATATAGCGTATGACATTTAAAACATGAAAGTTGCCCCCTTTAACTCCTGCTTTCAAAAGGGGGGGGCATCATTTTTAACCCCCATAATCGCAAGAAAAATTGGTTCAATGTTATAATAGATATGGTAGATATTTTACGTTTACATAGCAATCCATTTTAATTATCAATGTGTAGCACGACTTATTTACACTCTAATATATTTTCACTATTTGTCTTGACAATTTAAGTAATATTGTGTATTAGTAATTTCCATAGGGAGTAGCAAATGAGCACCGATCATGGTCCCCAGAACACGTTTTCGGGTGTCATTAAAAATCATATATATATTATAAGTCCGATTTGGTTCAAATTTGGTACACATGTCGGTTGTCTACGTTGCTCGGACGAGTTCGTTAGCCAAAAAATCCAACAATCACGTTTTTTGACCGGAAGTAGCTATTTTTTGAGATTTTTCCTACGAGAACGAATTTGTTTTGAGTTTTTCTACAAATATTAATGTAGGATGTTATTCTGCACATTTTGTTTTTTTACGCGACCTTATAGCTCGCTTGGTTCCCCCAAAATCGATCAAAACGTAAAACCAATACCATAGAAGTACCCCGTTCAAAGCCATGTGGTGGATTCTACCGTGGGGTTGGCGTGCGAAGC
>JAGFPH010026859.1:0-10256 GCA_018207615.1 Philaenus spumarius | reverse complement strand
TGTTTTCTTTTAATTGCATTTCAATAACCCTTGCATGTACTGCATCAACACTCCCCCCCATAACCCTGCGACACATTGAAACTCTTCACAAACCTTCCGGTCCGAAGGACCATACTACAACATAACATACAGCGATATAAATTATAAAAATACATTATCTTCTTATTTTCTGGGCCGGAGATTGTATCCATGTCCCTGCTCTTCCTCCGTTTCTGGGCTGTCTGAAGCGTCGCTTCCAGTCCCGGAAAGATTCACCGTTCGGAGTGGTTGTTCCAGTGGTTTCAGCTCAGCAGCATGCACCTTGACTGGAGGATTGGTCTTCAGCTCGTAAATGCCCTCTCCAAGTTTTCTTGCGACAGTGTAAGGCCCCAACCATTTGGGTGCTAGACCTGCATGGAAACCTTTGGCCTTGTTGCTGAGTACGTGGTTTCGTCTCATTACCAGTTGACTGGGTTGTAGCTCTTTTTCTTCTTTGACATTTATAGCTTCAGCTTGTCTCAGTGTGCGTTCCGCTGCTTTTGTCTGCATTTGCCGACCCTGTTGTTGTTGGGCGGAATACCACTGTTCCACTGTTTGCTGGTTGTTGTTAGTCGTAGCCGGTAGACTCCAATCACCAATGCGACGTATCGGTCGACCCAAGAAAAGTTCTGCTGGTGAATAGCCGGTGACGCGATTGGTTCTCTGTCGCAAGGCGAGTAATGACTGGGGTAGATGTTCGTCCCACTTCTTGTGTGGTTTGTCGACTAGAAGAACTCGTAGCATTCTCTTCAGTTCTTGATTTCGTCGTTCAGTAGGGTTGGCTTGAGGGTGGTAGATTGGAGTTGTCCAATGTTCGATATTCCATTGGTATAACGTTTGCTTCCAGAGTCGAGAAGTGAATTGACTGCCATTATCGGAGAGCAGACACCTAGGATACCCATATCGACTGAAGACTTCTGTACGCAGGAGATGTAGTATGCGACTTGATGTGGCTTCTGGTATGGCGAAGGCTTCTACCCATCTGGTGAATAAATCGGTGACAACCAAGATGTTAGTTTTACCCCGAGATGTGCGGGGGTATGGACCCATGATGTCGATGGCAAGTACCTCCCATGGTTGATGGGGCTGTCGACCACGTGACGTTGTATTCGGTTTCTGATTGGTTGCCTTAGTGCGAGCGCAGATGGAGCACGATCTAACATATGCTGCGATGTCTTTCTTCATAGCCACCCAGAAAAATCGCTGACGGATCGAATGGTATGTTTCTTCTCGGCCGGGGTGTACTGCTTCTGTGTTGTCATGGTACTTTTGGAGCACTGAGTTGACGTAAGCTTTTGGAAGGACTGTAACTGGTGACTGGTTAGCGAACTTTGACACGTAGACAAGAATACCATCTTGTAGCCGTAAGTTCTTGTAACACACCTTAAAACTTCTTGGAACACCCAATCTGTCGTCGCTTCGACTTCTAATCCAATCAATCGTCTTCTTACAGACTTCTCTTCTTCTTGCCATTTTTTAATTAACTCTTTGCCGAACCCGTTGTCCAAAGCCATGAGAACTGGAGGTTGTTCAGTTGTTTTCGGTGGTGTGGGTAATTCCCTCTCTGGTAATGTCTCTGCTTGTCTAGACTCGTCGGAGGGGTTGCGTGAGAGACTATCTGCTGCCTGATTGGACGTTCCAGAGACATGTATCACTTCAAAATCGAATTCAGCCAATAACAACGCCCATCGCATTAACTTTGACTTAGTTCCAGATACTGAGTTTAACCAACGAAGCGCCGAATTGTCTGTATATAATTTAAATTTTCTTCCTTCTAGATGGCCCCGAAACTTTCCAACAGCCCATACTACTGCTAATGCTTCTTTCTCGGCTGTACAATAATTTTTCTCGGCAGGTTGAATTTTTCTGCTGGCGTATTCTATGATGTCTCTGCCCCCTTGTTTGTTTTCTTGGAATAAAACTGCACCTAACCCTAAATCGCTGGCGTCAGTTTGCAGGCACAACATTCTTGACGGATCTGGATGCGCTAGTCTAGGTGCGTCGCATATGGTTCTCTTTAAATCTTGGAATGCTTTTTCTTCTTTTCCAGTCCATTTGAACGGTTTCTTTTCATACAGTAGATCAGTTAATGGAGCGGCTCTTATCTCAAATTGGGGAACAAAACTACTATACCAACCACAGGTACCAAGGAATTGGCGAACTTGTCGTTTTGTTCGAGGTCGTTCCATTTCGGCTATGGCTTTATTCTTTTCTGGTTGTCTCTCTAATCCTTCCGGTGTCAAAACATGGCCAAGGTACTCTACTCTCGAGGACGCAAAATTGCATTTCTTAAGCTGACAAGTTAATCCATGTATTTTAAGCCTTTCTAAAACTTTTGCTAGATGTACAAGATGTGCATTAAAATCCTTGCTATAAATCAAAATATCATCTAGGTATACCTGACAAAATTCACCGGTGTATCCAGACAAAACTTCCTCCATAAGATGCGTAAAAGTTGCTGGAGCATTCTTTAACCCGAAAGGCATCACTCTGAAATGGTATAAACCTCTGGGTGTTGTGAAGGCGGTGAGTGGTCTCGACGTCTCTTCAACTTCCACTTGCCAATAACCCGAGTTCAAATCTATCGTGGTGAAGATGGTAGCACCATTCACTCTCTTCAACATAGCCTTTAAGTCGGGCATTGGATAGGCGTCGTTCACAGTCTTGTTGTTTAATTTTCGATAGTCGACGCAGAGTCGATAATCGCCGTTCTTTTTCTTCGGTAGAACAATTGGTGATGCCCAGCCAGATTGAGATGGTTCAATTAATCCTTGTTCCTCCATTTCTTGAATTTTCTTAATCACAAAATTTCGTTTGTCTGCATTCATCGCATACGATTTCTGTTTAATAGGTTCATAATCCTTACACACTATTTTATGTTTCACTGTATTAGTATAACCAATTTTCTCTGTTATAACTTCTGGGTATTGATTCAATAAATTTTTAAGTTGGCATCCCTGCTGGTTGTTAAGTGGTCCGATGTTTAATTTTCCTTCGATTTCCGTACCTTCCTCTTTGTCTCTATTCATTGACAGATTTCCGTTGTACCAAGCCACTCTTTTCCTATGGTCTACTCCCATAAATATCTCATTTGCTGTATAGTCAATGATTACATGATATTTTTCCAAGAAATCATGTCCTAGTATCACATCCGGCATTAACTTATCAATAACTAACACATCTATTTCTATGTCCATGCTGGCACACTTCCCTCTCAAGATAGTCTGTCCAACAACCTTATAACTAATGCCTTCTACTGCGCCATTGAATATGTGATTTCTACTTTCTTTCGGCTTCGGAAGACTATTTATTATGCGATTACTAACAAATGAACCACTAGCTTGTGTGTCTAAGATACAGGTGTATGTCACGTCCTTGATTACTAATTGGATAGCTGGGCGGCAGTGATCCTGAATGCTTAGAATTTGTCCTATGCAGTCCTCGCCCAGCCATCTCTCACTTTCGTTATTCTTCTTATCTTGAATAAATTTATGTTTGTGCTGGGGTACCTCTAAGCACCCAGGACCAGCCCTCCCCAGCTTAGACAGGTCCCATTTTAGTTTTCCCTCTGAGGACACTTATCTCGTAAATGCCCTATTTTATTACAATTATAACATTTACGGTCCCTTTCTTCATTCCTCCCTATCCTATGTTCTTCTTCTAATTTTCGAATTATACTCCGTAAGTCATTAAATGTCTTCGGTTGGGCCACGTTAACTAAATGACGAATCTTATCTCCTAACAGATCAATTATATATGGCAGGGCATCATCGCCATTACTGTCAGGGTGTAATCGTCGGTACAATTGCAATTTCTGAATAATGAATGCGCCTGCCCGCATTCCGGTAGGTTGGATCTCGATTAAAAATTTTTTATTGGCTGCGGCCTGAATCTCCACTGAATTAAATCGAGATGTAAATTCTTCTTTAAAAGACTCCCAATCCAAATTTAGACCCCGTAAATTATTCCACCAGGTAGCTGCCGGTCCCCTAAGTTGTTGAGTGAGAATATGGACAAATATTTCGTTAGGTAGATTAGAACGTTTTAGTAAAGCTGTTGAGTTGTTTAGGAACAATTCTGGATCCTCCTCTAATCTACCATGATATTCTGGCAGGCTTTCTCTTATGACCCTGGGATCCACAGAGACATTTGACCCAGTGTTAATAGCTACCGGATTAGCCCTTAAAATACTCTCTATCTGTAATTTCAAATCAGCTTCTTTCACACCTAACCTTCCTTCAATCTTATCTACTCTTCCTTTAACATCTTTAATACTACTTGAGGCTTCCCTTAAACTAGACTCTACCTTATCTTCTACAGCCTGGACTCTTCCAGAAACAGTTTCCAGGCCTTCTTCTAAATCGGAAACTTTTCTATTAATTGCTCCTAAATTTTCCTCTATAGTGGCCCTAACCTGGCTGCTAATTTCGTCTTTTAAATTCTTATTTTGTTCTTTAACATTCGAAATTTCATTTTTCAATTCCTTATTTTGTTCTGTAATTCGACAATTTTGTTCTCTAATTTCTTCTAAAAGTCTTAAAAGAGCCAAATTCTCACTTACCGATTTAGTATCAAATTTTTCCGTATCCGGGTTTTTTCCTTCTTCTATCAATGCTTCTCTTAAACGTAAATACAGATAATTTTTAGTTCCAGCCTCTTTCAAACCCCTTTTCTTTAATTCCTCGCATAATTCACCTTTCTTCAGCTCTCCTAGGCTCTTCATGTTGTTTTCTTTTAATCCTGTCACGGTCGCCAATTTAACGTCGAAACACTGATTCGTTTAAATAAAACTACGATATCACTGTTGACACACTTTATTTAACTCAAATCACATACAATGTTACAAATCCAAACAGTCACAACACTATATTTATGACTTCTCTTTTATTACAAACCAAGAACATTATTTTATTTGTTTTCATATCACCATAGTAACAAAAATGAATAACCATAAAATAGACATTAATAATGGTAGACTGATATCATATGTTTAACATATGGATCTATCTGGAATTTTCTAGGCTAGGCTAACATGATATATACAATGGAATATTCCGGGAGCCAACAACACAATTTCAACTAGGTATTTTTTTCAATTATTAATTTATACTTATATAAGATAATAGAAAAAAAGAAAACAAACAAAAAGATAAACATAGGCCTAAATTTTAATTAGAGTTTCAATTGCGAACAGGTTATGTTTTCTTTTAATTGCATTTCAATAACCCTTGCATGTACTGCATCACTTGTCCAAGAGATTCCCGGATATTTGGTATAATCCTACTCACTAACAAGTCGCAGTAAGTTTCTCCTGTTAAATTTCCATCTAAAATAAAAGGTCCTGCAATACAATGACCAACGTTCCCGCCCAAACATTTACTTTCTGTGGATGTTGCGTATGAGCTTCCATCATCCATCTGGGATTATTTGTGCTCCAATATCTACAGTTTTGCTTATTCACTTCACCATTTAACAGGAGCGTCTGCCTCATCAGAAAATACTATTAAATTAGAAAAATTATTGTCAATGTCTAATTTTTGCATTACTGTATCACAGTACTCTACTCTGCGGTCAAAATCGTCTTCCGAAAGTTCTTGCACCAAGTGTAGCTTATAAGGGTGAAATTTATTTGTCTTGAGAATTTTTTGGATTGAAGAATAACTTATGACATGTTGGTCAACGACTTGTCTAATTGATGAATGCGGGTCGTCAACAAAATACTGCAATACATCTAAAGAATTTGCATCAGTTGTAACAGTTCGTGGCCTACCGGTGCGAGGTCGATTATTTACAGTACCGGTTTCTTCAAATCGTCGTACTGTCTTGCTCACAGTGGATTTAGAAATCGGTTCTCGGTTTAGAAATGTATTATTAAATAAATCACATACCTCTTGTAAAGGCCGTACTCTATCACCATACCCATGCATCATCAGCAGCGTTATTCTTTCAGTTTCACTTAAAGGAGGCATTCCAATTTGAATTTTTGTAATTTAATGAACGGAATAAACAGAAGGCACTAAAAAAAATGCTTTAAATAATGAACAACTTGGCCTAAAACTTTATTTTTACTAGCAATATCAAATCAAGTAGTAGTATAAATTGTACTGTTAGTACATGAAAGAAAGTTAATTGTTGTAAATTAACAGCTCATCTTGCAAACAGAATATGAAATAAATTTTTAACAAATTGTCGCAGCTGATCTTTTAGATACCTATTAGTTGAATTTATTAGCTGATCTTGCAAACAGAATATGAAATAAATTTTTAACAAATTGTCGCAGCTGATCTTTTAGATATCTATTAGCTGAATTTAGCACCTACAGCTGATGTATGGTTCATGAAATAGCCACTTATTTTTAGTTGTTGCTATGTCCATTTATTGTTATACTGTCTTATTATTATCATATCTAACCACCATTTAAATTTAGTTTTTTAGATACTTCATGAATAAAAAATGTAAAAATGGATAGTACAGTGCGTTCTACCTAATTTTATTGTGAACACAATTTTCCCAAAACTGCGACTTTGAATGATAATAACTCTACAACGAAGGCATCTATCAAAAAACGGTTTGCGCCATTGTTTTTCTTTTGAAATTTTACATTGAGGTGATGTGTCATATGACCATCATCTCATTTAAAATAATAAAGTTAAATCAAATATGGCGGAACCAAGATGGCGGACAAAAATTTCAAAACCACCAAAAAGTAGGATTTTTAAAACTGTACAGGTTAGCATAAATTTCTACCGCCAAGAACGTCCCAGTTGCGCAATATAAAGCCGTTTCCATACTTAAAAATCACCCTGTATGTGTTCGCACTCTAGCGGCCGCATTTTAAGTCCAATTTGGTTCAAATTTGGTGCACATGCTGGTTGTCTACGTCGCTCGAACGAGTTCGTTAGCCAAAAAAATCCAACAATCGGAAGCACGTTTTTTGACCAGAAGTAATTATTTTTTTCGATTTTTCCTACGAGAATGATTTTTTTATAGTTTTTTCTACGAATATAAATATAGGATGTTAATCTGCACATTTTGTTTTTTTACGCGACCTTATAGCTCACTTGGTTCCCCCAAAATCGATCACAACGTAAAATACCATAGAAGTATCCTGTTCAAAGCCATGTGGTGGATTATAAAGTGGGGTTGGCGTACGTTATGTGTTTGAAGATACTCCCAATACGAGGGTTGGCGTGCGAAGCACGCAATGTTTTGTGTGTTAAAGATACTCCCAATGTAGTAGTGTAGTGAAGTGCCTAAAACACTTCAAAATTTTCAAGTACTGCTAGGTCCCATTTTGAAATCCAAAACCCTAATTTAACACATCGGTAATAATTTCATCGAAATCGTACCAATAGTTAATGAGTTAAAACTTTACAGTACAGTTAAAATGTATATTTTATTCACTGTTGGTGGCTTAGCCTCCGGAATAGGATATAATAATAGTTTAAACGACAAACGACTGATGTGTTAAATGACAAAATAGAGATTCAGCTCGAAACCCATTTTACTTTTTCACCATACTATAGTATCAACGTAAATAAATAGACTTAATTTACTTAATTAAATCACTGTATTATATCTCCTAACTTGCGAAATATTTGCACAGGCGAGCTAGTACTGTTATATTCTTGAATTTTGTATAGTAACAATACAATTCCCGTGTTGAAATAATACAGTTACTTAAATCACAACCATGAACTATCTACAATCAGCTGACCGGTATTTAGCACTCAGGTTAGCCAACTTTAACAAACAAAGTTTATCTTGAACTCGGTGCAGAATATCATTAGTAGAACCAGGTAAAGTTTGTAAAGGTAATACAACTGGTGGAAACCTCAGCCAGTTAATTAGAACACGGTCGTATAATCTGGCTGACCGGAGTTTAGGGTTGATCTTGATTCCGGTACTTACCAGCGGTTAGTTGGATGGTCGCGTGGTTACCGCTCTTGCCGGGTTAAATTCCTTCGGGTGATTACTAAGACGGGATTTCTGTGTGGAAAATACGGAACAAAGTAATTCAAAGTAGATTTTAAACTAACACTCTGTTAGTAAAACTTCAACGCGTACTGCAGACTGTAGCCAGCTAAAACCCAAAGTTTTCATTAACATTGAGTTGAAATGTATAACTTGTAGTGCCTATATTGTCTACGTTAAAACACGTTTGGTACCATTAAACAAGAATTATGTTTAGGCAGCTTAAATTTAGTAACCGACTTTATTTCAAGACAACAAAGTTAGCCTACTTTTAAGAAAATTTTTAAACAACTTTGTTCGAGTGTTTTAAAACGTTCCTAAAATTGGCTGTTTTATTGAAAAACGTGTTTTTACTTTCTCACTATACTATAGTATAGAGAAAGTATAGTGATCGCAAAAATAATCGATGTTGAGATTTTGTTGGAAATATCCGTTTTGGAACCGCCTGCGACCAAAAATGTGGTTTTTACAAAATGTCTGTCTGTATGTCAGTATGTCTATATATGTGTAGAAAGCTAGAGATAAAACTATTTGATCGATTTCGAACAAATTTCCATCAAACATGTCAATTCAGTCTGTATAGATGCACGACAAAAAGTTTTGAAAATTTTTGAAAAACAACCCTCTTTTCGGCAAAAAAATCACTTATCATTTTTTTATAAAAAACGGCTCTAACGATTTTGATAAAATTTGGCTTATTTGTAGCCCTTAATGTACCGTACCCTACCATATGCAAAAAAAACATCTTTAAAAAAACTCTCGTTTAGCTAATAATACTAATACTTATTAGTTACTCTCCTAACATATGCCTAAAATTGGCGTGCGAAGCACGCAATGCTCGGTGTATTGAACATTAACCTACTACGTGGGTTGACGTGCGAAGCACGCAATGCTCTGTGTGTTGAAAATTCTCCTAATATGGGGGTTGTCGTGTGAAGCACGCAATGAACTGTGTATTGAAAATTCTCCCAATACACGAGGGTTGGCGTGCGATGCACTGTGCGTATGCCGCTTCTCATAGTGTTCAGTCTCAAGCTCACATGTGAGTCCTTAGCAGCGGACTTGTTAATAGGGTAAGTCTAGGATACATGGCCACCGAGGAGAGATAGCCACATGACCGTAATTCTGTAATTTTTCGCGGAACAGCGCTGAGACTCAGTTAGTGTTTCCAGAGTGCATTGGTGACGTAGCGTAAAAGTTTTCGGTAAGTTTTTGTAAACAGTTTCGGTTTTAGAGAAGATAACAGTTTGGGTGGATCTGTAAAATTATAATACGGATTAAGATAAGTGTGTTTAAGCATTGATTACTTATGTATTTTCGAATTTCGTTGCATAACTTGTTGAGCCGTTTCTTTACGTGCATTCATAACCTCAAACTGTTTCCATGCGTTCACTTTGGCGGGAACTGCTAAGGTGGCCATCTCTCCTCGACAAAAAGGAGAGATGGCCACTTGTGTTCTAGGAGAGATGGTCATATCCGGATTTCTTAAGTTCTCTCCTATTTTTGATTTAAATATCAATTTTTTACATTAATATTTCTCACAAATTTGAGTAAATCGAAATAAAGTTACTCCATTTGGTAGCCAGAAAGAAATGAGCCCCTATTAAGTTTTCAACTACAGTTGTTATCACCTCTAGCCAGCCATGTTGCTCTACGCAAATCTCATCGACAGTAGTTATAGGCCTACCTCCATCTAAAGTATTGAAACAACTTTCACCACTTCCCTCAATCTCTAACTCCCCTTCTGTACGTTCTCGTCGTAGAATCGGGGCCTTAGAGCTGACATCTGTTGAGAATATCGAGCAAAATAAAACAAAATTAAAGAAAAATCTTTGACCATCCAAAAATCTGAAAAGCCATCCAAGATTCGATTTCTGGGAGAAAAAAATTAAAGCGTAAATCCAAAGAGTCATCCAGTAGCAGTGAACAATCAGTTGATGCAGTAGTCTTAGATGATGGCCCCGATTCTCTTGAGGTTTTTCAGATCTCGAATTCATCTGTCCTGGTTGCGGAGACAACTACAAGGATACGACATCTAAGGACGAATGGTTTGAATGCATTAGATGTAAGAAATGGCTTCATGGTAGCTGCTCCACTTATTAAGACATTTGCAACTCATGGTTTGGCTGTTACAACAAAGCTGTAGGGAGACAGTTCTCAATCATTTTGCAATTTTAATTTTAACTAAACATTTTGTTCGGATAAAAATAATAGTTACAATGATTAATTAATAATTTTAAAGATAATTTTAAGAACTAAGAGTT
>JAGFPH010026858.1:0-10257 GCA_018207615.1 Philaenus spumarius | reverse complement strand
GTTGGCAGGTTTCCAAACCTTTTCTCTCTCTCTCTCTTTGCCTAGCCTTAACATTATTATATATTTAAAGAAAGATAAAAATACTATCTTTTATATGTTTTTTACTTCATATTGATGGATCAAATGATTTAGAAGTTATTAATATTGTATGTAGTGAAGAAATTAATAATAGAATATTTTTATAAGTTATACGAATACTACGAGTCGCACGAAGATGTACGAATGTTTCCGAAGCCAAACAAATAGGTAACTCTTCTTTAAATTTTTATAAAAAAAATATATTGATGATAAAAGGTTGTATTTATTTACAGTTTATAACCTCAAAGCAAATATTATAATGTATATTATAGAATAACTTAAGTTCTATAAATCGTATTTAAAATAAAATCAACTTCACAATAAATTATAACGATTGAAGTTCTAAACATAACCCCAAACTATAATCCACACTGGGTTTACAGAAGATGGGTGAAATCAGCTGTTATATTATGTGTTACTCACGTACGTACGTACGGATGTACACTCACTTTTAAATGCGAGTTGATAATTCTTCTGTACGTGTGTATGTCAACTGAAATCCTAAACGGTCGGACCAATTTTGATGACATATCTTTTTGTGTTTGAGTGGGTCCCTGGATGGCTTAGATTCACAATTGCACCCGGTAGGAATTTTTTTTAATCAATGTTTCTTTCTTTGTTAATTTGTCCTCTAAAGACTCAAAAACTATTTCCAACTTCGCTAAAAAATCACACTATATCCATAGCATTGCCAGTCGTGTTTAGACGTTACAATTAATTCAGTCTAAGGCGTGGAGATGGGGTTGCTACCCCTATACATTAAATAGAAATTAAACCAACTTCCTACAAGCTATAAGCTATATTACACAAAATTATGTAATATATATTATTATTTTTAAGGGATGTATACAACTATTTGCAATTTAATTACTTAAGTCAAAGGGATGAAATGGAATAACTGCCCTTAAAATTAAATATTATTCCACTTTCTTTTTCTGGTCTCAAATTGTACAACAGGTTGCCAGACAATGTAAGGCCGTGAATTAAAAGGCGTAAAATATAAACTTTGTTCTTTCCTTGTAAAGCGGGCATTTTACTCGGCGGAGGAGTACCTTAGACTTTAAATAGATTATAATATAGTGTTTTATGTTTACAGTATGATTGATGTGAAATAGTTTATATAGTTATGTAAGTCTCATTTGTATTACTTGTATTATATGTGTATTATGTGTATATTAGTAAACCCCCGTGAAAAATTACACATCAGAAATACATAATTTAAAATAAACACTATTTAAAAACAACACAGATAATCTAGTCCTACCTAAGCTGACGGGGATTTTTAACTCGGTAATTGTGTACAACTATAAGGATTATAAAACTGTAGGCGTATTTGTTAAAATTTTGTACTTATGTACATTATTATATATCTAAATAAAGATAAAAATATTAACTTTTAATTTATATCTTAATTTCATATTGATAGATCAAATGATTTAGAAATTATTAATATTATAATAAACAAATTAATAATGGAATATGTAATACGGAGATGTACGAATGTTTGTTTCCCAAGTTAAACGAATGGGTATCTCGTCTTTAAAATTGTATAAATGAATATAATACAGTATTTGATAATACAAGGTTGTATTCATATTCATTTTATAACCTCAAAGACAATCTTATAATGTATTTATAGCCTACTTTAGTTCTTTAACTCATATTTTAAGAAAATCAACTTCACAAGAGTTATATTAATTGAAATTGTAAACATAACCGCAAAGTGTTTTGTTGTGTAACATAACGCTAGGTTTTGTTCCCTGGAACTGGCAGAAGGCCATCATGGCCTTCTCTCAGGCGCAGAACGCAACAACTTCACACATTTGCAAAAATTTGCATATATTTGCAAAATCGCTAATTTAACCCACTTAAAATTATCCAATCGTAATAAAACTGGCACCATTGGAAAGGAAATGAATAAAACTTTAATTTTTGTATTTACAACTTTTTCGTAAAACATATATTTACATACGTAATCATCGTTTTAAAATATGCACATCGGCCTACAGCTCATTCCATGCGCGAATCTCCATACAATTGTACTGTTATTTCCCACTTCTTAGACGTTTAAGACCGCCTACACTAATATTTATTTGGCAATTAAAACGATACCATTGAATTCGTCATGATTTTATCTTTCTGTTGGTGTCTTCCAATCAGATGTCACTGTAAAATTACTATTTTTTTCAAGAGGTACTGTAAACCCTTGCGATTGGACAGTCTCTCAACCAATAAACAGGCCATTTGTCAACGGATATTGTGAAGGCAACGCCTTATGTTTTGACAGATATCTTTACACCATTTTGTAGAGCAAAGTCTGAAGTTTCGAACAGTGTCAAGTAATCCAGAAATAACCTGTTTTTTGTTTGTCTAGACAGCAGTGGAAAGTACATAATTAGGGCATTCTGGTGAGAACGCCTAGCGCTTGGGTTCCCACGCTGTTTATATGACGTAGCTGCCGGCAGCATATCGACTCAAACTCTTCATGTCATTTTGTTTTTCAAATAAATATAACTAAAACACTTTTGTGAACTAAGGAAAGACAAGTATACCGTTCTTTTCTTTGATTTATCCTCTACACTTTGTTATAATAATATTTCATTTTTGGGCAAAGCATATATTAGTAAATGACGTTACAATCTAGGCCTAGGTTTGTTACCAGTCGTGTTCTTTGAACATAAAAACTGTTTTTTTCAAAATAAAAAATTTGAAATTGATAAATGTTTTTATACAGTTCTATTTAGAACTAAATTACGAAAAATGTTTACTACTTTTTATGTAGGCCTAAATTTGAACTTTTTCCTTTCGTTACTGAATATTTTTTGTTTCTTGAGCTAATAACTTTTACAATTTCAAAATAAACTAATTTTTAGTGGCATATTTGAATTCTTTGAAGTTTCTTCTACAAAAAAGCTATTGAACACTTTTGGATTGGGGTTCATTTACTATTTTTGGCGAATTTTTAAAAATATGCTTGCACAACGCTAAAAACGGGCTGGCCAATTTTAGCTTTAACCATGCCTGTTCTAGGGTTAAAGTATGACAGGCGATGGGTGAAATCAGCTGTTATATTATATTGTTACTCACGTACGTACCAATAGGAGTTGATTTGTATTGTATTATATTCTATACTAGCTGGCCCGATCCGGCTTTGCACGGATAGACAAATCTAAGTTAAATGTATATTAACAAAAAATATATTATATCAGTAAATATATTACATTCACTAAGTATTTCTTATGGGGATTTTTAGTAACTTTGACCCCCAAACCCCCTTAAAATTTCGAATTTTTTAAAACTCTTTCTTAGCGAGCACTTAGGGCCCTAGAGGAAGCTACATACCAAATTTCATTCTAATCCGTTCAGTAGTTTTAGAGAAATCGTGATTTAGTAACTTTACCCTCCTCAAAACCCCCTAAAATTTCCCCTCAAAACCCCCTAAAATTTCCAATTGAAACCCTTTTCTTAACGAGCACTTAGGGCCCTAGAGGAAGCTACATACTGAATTTCATTCCAATCCGTTGGGTGGTTTTTTACTAACTTTCACCCCCCAAACCCCCCTAAAACCCTTTCTTAGCGAGCACCTAGGGCCCTAGAGGAAGCTACATACTAAATTTCGTTCCAATCCGTTCAGTGGTTTTGGAGAAATTGTGATTTAGTAACTTTGACTCCCCCCCCTAAAATTTAAAATTTTTTGAAAACCTTTATTAGTGAGTACAGAGTACCTATGGTCCTAGAGGCAGCTACATACTAAATTTTGTTCCAATCCGTTCAGTAGTTTTTGAGAAATCGTGATCAGTGAGTCAGTGGATTTGGCTTATATATTTATAGATATACTTTTATCATTTATTTGGATGTTGTATATGTGACAACTCAAATGTCTACTGCAGTAATTCTATTGTAACGGAATGAGGCTAATAAATCAAATCAAATCGAACTCTCACAGGAAACTAACTCCGAACAAGAATGTTACAATAAGCAACGTGTGTAATCAGCTGTACTGAGAACCAACTACAGCTGCATCAATTTCAGTCCCATACGGGAAAACTAAACAAATCTTTATCACCACTTCTCAGTCGATATTGCATTATTGTGTTCAGAATAACATAGTATAAAAAACCAGATAGAAGTAGTAAACCTAATAAAGGACTCAACACATTATCACGACGAGAAAAACAACGTTGGTGATTTGTCACTGGGTAATCTAATATTTAAACCTAATATAGAAATTATATTGTAAATAATGTCACCAGTAGAACTGTATTTGCTATTGTACATTCCCTGAGGGTTTCAATACGGTTTGTATGAATGTGTTGTGTGATTTGTCAAAGGAATGAATAATGTTAATACAGTCGTTTGTTTGAGTTTAGAAACGACGGATACAGATCGCTACGTGACGTTTAGGAAGATCCATTAGTATTCGTCGGTTAGAACTGTATGTGAAGTATTAAATTAAAAACTACATTTTTAGAATTTACTATGCCACTGATTTTGACACGTAATCCAGTCAAATTGTGTATTTAGAAGGAAAGTTTTAGGGTAGTTTTTGTTTCTTCCATTTGCGCTCGAGCCCCAACGGAGAAAAAAAAAACGTATGGAATGAAATTTGTAGGAAACTTGATGTACTTTCTTTTTGAATAGGAAGGCTATTTACGATAAGTTGATAGTTTTTGAAAAAAACCTCTAAAATATGAGATGTTTACGTGTTTTTTTGCATTTTTTCAATGCTCCATCACGACATTTTGTAGGCAAACCTCAGGTGCGGATTCAACACACCAAAAAACATATAAAATGAAAGAAATCAAAACTACCCCAAAACTTTCCCGCTGGAGGCTCTTTTGAACAAAAATTGACTGTATTAACAGTATTGGGATTAGAAGGGGGGGGGGGGGGTGAAAATAAAAAAATCGTCTCAGTAGGAACAGTATACAATCAGTACAAAGTTAAAAACTACGTAAATCTTTCACTATCTACAACTTATTATTTTTATTTTGTAATAATTTTTCTGCTTACACACTTCTTCAGCAAGGGTTGATTTAACTGAATTACAAGTGGAGAAACATGGACCAAGACTGGGATTCGAACCCTACCGTGGTAACGTTCTACCAACTGGGGGGAAGGGTGTAAGCCGAAAAATTATTGCAAAATAAAATAATAATAAATAAAACCACTGTAAACTGCAAATATAACTGAGATTGTTTTCAATGGCGTTTAATGCGGGGTATTCAATATATTATTTAAAAACATACTGTAATATAAACCGTACAAGTGAGATAACATCGACCAATATCTGGTGTCATCAGGGTGGCTCAATAGGTAGAGCGATACCACGGGATGGTAAAGGTTTTGGGTTCAAATCCCGGTCTTGGTCCTTGTTTTTTCATTTGTAATTTAGTTAATCCACAGCTTACATTTGGTACAACAACTTTTGATGTACCGCTAACCATAAGTGCAAGGGGTGAAAAAACGACTTTAAAGAACAAAAAAAATAGTTTACTTATCTTATAAATATTTTCAAAGCTTTTTGTCTTTGAAATATTTTTTGAAAACTATAAACCTCAGCGCAATAGGCGAATACTTTTGTTCGATGCTCAGCTTACGGTACTGGTAAGCAAAGGGTACTTAAATTTACCCGCATCTATAGGCCGAGTCGAAACTTATGTTTAAGTTAGGTTTGTGGCTAGGCCTAATTTAGTATGTCCTGTTATATAAAGGTAAACTTAGTAACTTTATTGAATTGTTTGCATTTAAGTGGATCGTTTGAGGTTATGATTAATCGTTCACATTACAACGTAAGGACCTTTATATCAAAGACAACTCGCTTGGATCTAATTAGGATCATATATGTGTTACAATAACTTAACCCAAGAGCATATAAATATATCTTTTATTTTAATTGTGTACATGCACCTAACACAGAGATATTAATTTATCTAACAACAATCAATCTTAGTCTATATAAATCTTAACTCTACGGGCAAAACTGAAATCAAATATTGTATCAACTTCAAAGTTCTCAAATACAATAAAATAAATAATTACGAAAGTTAAAAACAAACAAAAACAAAAACTAATTCGACTTGATGCAAAAACCATTTCTCCAAATATTCACAAGAAATATGCCCTCACCTTACTTTGTCCTCGTGACCTCGCCCCGACGTACACCTCCACTAGTTCCACCCAAAAAGCCCCGAATCGAATTTATTCCCTCTATTTAACATCTCTGTCTCCACTCAGTTTCACTTGTCTAGCTCGGTCGTTGGCTTACTACAAAATACAAACTATGCGATTTGTATTCATCACCAATAAAATTCTACTTCGAATAAACTTATCTAAATATGAATTAATAATATCCCTCATTTAACTTCGTAACAACCTTCACCATAATTAAAAAGAAATTATAAAAACGTGTATAAAGGTAGCAAGGGGATTGGCGAGCGAAGCAAGCAGCAGCCCTCATTAGCTTTTTATATTCCTGTGTTAGTTTCTACTATTTATATTGTTTTGTATTTTATAAGCCGTAGTTATATTTATTTTTCTAAGTGTGTCCATTGTGTGACGTGGTCGTTCGTCCAGGATACCCTAGCGCTGCTCCTACGATGATGCGCCGATCTTTTTTGATGGTGCCTTCGGTTCTCGTGTGAGCGTACGTGCGTTGTCAGGATGGTGAGATGGACAAGGGATATTAAATAAGGTAGTAAACGGACAATAGCTTCAACTTCTCTTATTTGAACCACTCAAAAAATTTCTCTCATGGTCCATTTACCTATACTTATTTAAATGCACAAGTAAAAGGCAAAGGCAAGGAACAGTTCCCCTCGGAAAATGAGTCTACTCGCGGACGCGATCACTCCCAGACTCGTCGAGCCCGCACGCGAGCGCGTGTACTCACAGATTAACTTTTTACTTTTGTTAGTTCCTTCCAACTAGAGTTATTTTTAACTCCAAACTCTGTTCTCAGCAAAATGTCTGCATAGCCAATATAGCGTGCCCACTGTCAGTGTGGATCCTTACCTTACCTGTACTGTTACTCAATTACTTACATTATTAGCGAATTTCCATAGAAAAGATGAGCTATTGCAGTGACCCTTATGGTGAGTCCTAACTTCGAGAGTAGTAAATAAGAACCGATCATCCCCCCAGAACACGTTTTGGGGTGTCATTAAAAAATGTATACATATGCACATATGTATTCGTACTCTAACGGCCGCATTTTAAGTCCGATTTCGTCCAAATTTGGTACACACGTTGGTTGTCTAAGTCGCTCGGACGAGTTTGTGAACAAAAAATCCAACAACCGAAAGGACGTTTTTCGACCTGAAGTAACTATGTTTGAGATTTTTCGTACTACAATGAAACATTTTTTAGGGTTTTCTCTAAAATAAATGCAGGATATTATTCTGCACATTTCGTTTTTTACACGATCTTATAACTCGCTGGTTCCTCCAAAATTGATCAAAACGTAAAATATCATAAAACTACCCGGTTCAAATCGACAAAGTAGGGGATTTTTACCGTGGAGCCATCTTCTGATTCGAGTTTGTACACTGCGAGCAAAGCGAAGCAGTTCATAACCCAATGCCGTAAGGTCGAGGAGCGAGTGATTCGAAGCTGGAGGCTTAGTTACAAAAATATTCTACTAATATATTTCGTACACACTAGCATCTATTTAGCGCCGACGTGAGTAGACCAATTTCTCAAACTGTTGGTTGAATCCCAAAAACATATAAATTTAATTTTTGAAATTTGCTAAACTTACGGCAGCGGTTCAGATGCGTGTTGGAATTATTATGTGTTGTTATTATTACTACATGGTGGGTAAACAACAAGGGTTAGGGGTGGGGGATACAAGGGTACCTACAGCAGTTTAAATTTGTACAATGGTACGTACAGTTTCAGTAGAGGCAAAAAGGTTTAAGAGAAATACAAGTCGGAAGATTAAATCAAGAAATTCCTTCACAACTTTAAAAAAGGTCGACCCAGATTCAAGATTGAATAAAATAATTTATTTGCTTGCTAAAACAGTTGAGTATCATATTTTCAAAGCAGATTCACAATTAATTATTCGTTTCGTAACGTACTCTGCATTATGCTCAGCCAACTTTATGCTAACTAAGAATCGCTTCAATTTGCATAAACAGCGTTGTTTTCATTACATGCATTTGTATTACAGTTGGAGTCCATTCATACAACATCTTTGTAATGGGTTTTTATAACCAGGAAATGAAGAGATTCGAATTTGCATACGCGGAAAGAAGTATTACTTGAAGCAGTTTTAACTAAACGCAGCCGTTCTCGTGGTTTAGTCGCAGTTTTATCCGACTTTGTGTGTGAATAGTGTACTTGTGCAGCTTGCGCACAATGTAAATGATCGAGACACGGGTTTTATAAGATTCAACTTTTGGATCATAAACATTTTTTAGAAATATAATAAACTAGCTGACCCGTACGGCGTTGCCCGTGGTGATTGGTATTTTCAGTCTTTCTAACGTAATTGTATTCTTTTTAAGTGTTCAGTCAGTGAGTGGTATTTGGCTTGTATATATATATAGACCTTAAATAATAAAAGCACTATTTTCATAATAATAAAAGATCTGAAATTATGATTTTAGTAACTTTGATCCCTCCAAACCCCTCTTAAAATTTCGACATTTTTCATACCCTTTCTTAGTGAGCACCTATGGCCCTAGAGGAAGCTACATTCCAAATTGCATTCCAATCCGTTCGGTAGTTTTGAAGAAATCGTGATTTATTAACGTTGATCCCCCCAAACCCCCCTAAAATTTCGAATTTTTTGAAACCCTTTCTTAGCGAGCGCCTATGGCCCTAGAGGAAGCTACATACCAAATTTCATTCCAATCTGTTCGGTAATTTTGGAGAATTCGTGATGAGTGAGTGAGGGAGTGAGTGATATTTCGCTTTCATATATATAAAGATAAAGTAAATTTTCAATTTCTTAATGCGCTTAAATTAAAAAAAAGGCCATAAACTGTTAAGGTTGGCAATCTAAAACGGGTCGTTACTTCTTTTGATACTTGTTTGAACCCACACTGGTCCCAATTCTAGGTCAGGATGAAGTTTATGTAGAAAACTTCCGCCTGCTTACTGACCTGCAAGTTGATTGTTTTGCCAATGTCAAGCGTTTCTACAGTTCCTCTATCATATATCATAACTTCTTACATCTGTGATCTTTCTCTTGTTCTAACGACCTTGCACTACACATTCCTTAACTAACCATCCTATTATATTTTACATATATATGATTAACCTAACCATGTACCCTAATTATTCCTAAAAAAAACGTAATAAGTAGTTTTTATCCGCTATTTTTTAATAAAGCCGCCTTCACACTAGGCTGTTTAGCAGCCGCTACTAACTAGCCGCTGGTAATATCACCAGCAGGCAGCGGAGAAGAAAGGGTTCACATTAGGAGATGCAAGACTAGCTAAGTAGGCGCTAGTACAGTTGATGCCGCACAATTTTTCTTGGATTGTTTCACCTTGTACGTATCACGTAAGCTTTATATTTTCAATGGGAACAAACCTGTTTTTAGTAGTCCTCGTTGCTGAAGGACATTTACATTTATTGCATAAATGTTATACAGGAAAGGTAAATCCATCAGATTGTAGTAACTTTCTTCTAAGGGGTATTGAAGTGAACATTACTACAGGCGCACTGTCCAAAATCTTACGGGCGGTGAATCGGAATTTACCATCACGCATTTCCCCGTCACGCTCTACTACATAATAGTACATATGCGTATATAATAGCAGAGTATATAGTTTACTTGGTAATACCTCTGAAATGAACCTGATGCCTTTTAATTTCGTAAATTGTGTTAAAATAGTTTACTTGGTAACCTCTGAAATGAACCTGATGCCTTTTTAATTTCGTAAATTGTGTTAAAATAGTTTACTTGGTAATACCTCTGAAATGGATTGTGCTTCCTGATATTATAAGTTGTGTTAAATTAGTTTACTTGGCATTGTGCTTCCTCATTTTCTAAGTTGTGTTAAAATAGTTTACTTGGTAATACCTCTGAAATGGACATTATGCTTCCTCATTTCATTAATTGTTTTAAAATAGTTTACAATGTAATACATCTGAAATGGACATTGTGCTTCTTCATTTCGTAAGTTGTGTTAAAATAGTTTACTTGGTAATATCTCTGAAATGGAC